>JAVTVY010008986.1:0-43377 GCA_036873755.1 Hanleya hanleyi
ACAAAGAAATAAATGCGTAAAACTGGAAGAAAACAATCGCAACCCGTTTGAAGCCAGTAAGGATGTAAGAAGTGAATGGTTGACAAGCAATCACGTCTCGTTTCGAAGATATTGAGACCAGATTAGATTAAAACCTTAAGGTAATAAGAACTTGACCGGCATTAAATAAGTGTCGATTCAGGGATGTCAACCGTACTTTCAGCTATTCCAGTGACAGTGATGTGAGGCAACAGCTGGGCAGGATGTCATACCAGTACAAGAGACAACCACATACGGCAGATCAGACAGCATGAACCACATTTCATCGATTAGATCTATCACAAAGGATTGGGCGATAACCACCTTATAGTGTGTTTAATTATGACTGATATTTGACCTGTGCATTCAGCTTCATATAAATCGAGTTGCATTGCCGAATATTGGTGTAGACCTGACGCAGCATATGTGCAGATCGATTATTCGGCGGGTCCTAGAGTCACATCGAAACGCTGAAATTTGTTGTTATTGTTGTACGTTAAAATACGGACTAATAGAGGGCTAGAAATACATGAGGAAATAACATGTTCTATATTGACTCATCCGAAGGTATAGTCAGCCTTGTCTTTCACCGATAGATAGTTATAGTATCATTTCGATAAAAATAGTTATATTCTAGATATTTCTACGTTATCGATGAAACATAACCCCCATGGAAATTAAGATGATATCCAATTTCAAAACTGTCTGTCCTTTCTTTCAGTCAAATTATTCCAACAGAGCCGCGATTTCCTAGAATTTGGAATGAGCGATAAATTCTTTGTGTTTTATCATGTAAAGTAGAAGTCGCATAGTCGCATAGTGCTTAATTTAAAATTAAGCTCATACGAATGGATTGAATATGACAAATCCATCGTTGTTTGCCCATATCTAGGTCTGATTAAAGGTGTAGCCTGGATAAATGCATGAAATATTGATGGATTTAGGTTATGCAAATAAAAGGTTTCCACTGTACCATAAAGGTTATCAATTGTTAAAGTGTTTCTTCAACCCTATATCAGGCCTGGGGCGGGGGGCGGTGGGGGGGGGATTAATTGAGGGGGTGAGGCTACCAAACTGTCTACGCTATCTCCTGAACGACTAAAAATTGAGAGCTGACACTCCGTGACTGTAGTTTATCACATTGGGAATCATTTTGAGCCCATTTGCATAACTTCACGAGCAGAGGATCATGGGTACAGGATCACGTATGTTTAGATGGGTAAATGGCTCCAGAACAGGTGCGATAGAAGTGCCAAAAATAAAATATTACATGCACAAGAAATTGTTCAGTTGGCATGAAGTACAATATTATATTGTATACTCAGAAAAGTTTCAAAGCACTAAGTCTCATCGTTCTCGAATAACAGGGCCGTGAAGTAGTGCATTCGTGCAAAATCGTCAATTTTGAGGCGAAAACACCTCATATTTCTTTCTTTAAACATATGAAGATAAAAGATAACCAGAACCAGCTTGATACGTAGTCGTAGACCGAATCTGGTTCTGGTTATCGTTTATCTTCATGTGTTAACAGAGAACAATAAGAATTGTTCCTACCTCAGAATCAACTATTTTGTATGAATGCACTACTTTACGGCCCTGTTACTGGAGAATCATGCATGAGACCCAGTGCCTTGAAATTTGTCTGAGCATACAATATAATATTGTACTTCATGCCAATTAAACACTTTTTGTAGTGCAAGTATTTTTTTTTGGTACTTTTTGGTACACCGGACTTGGGGTCATTTACCCATCTAAAGATAACAGGTCCTTTAAGATGGCGGCCAAGTGGGGTACCCGACAAGTGATGTTTTCGTTATTTTGCTTCAACATTTTTACTTTTCCGAGATGGGCAAACACTATTTTATTTCACATCAGATTAATATTTATTAATTTATCATGCAGTTTTTGTGGAAAAAGTACATAAATGAAAGAAAGGGTGAATAGCCCATAGATTAATTTCCATTCAGTCGCGATTCTCGTCCAATTTTCTTGAATGAAAAACGGCGATCGTATCGAGAAAGAATAATGCAAAAAATGAAGAAAAAGTCCTCACGATTTTATTTTTTGTCTGTTATTCTTTTTTTTTATCAGAAGACTATTGGTTGTGTATCAGCGATTGTGAGTCAGATTGTTTTTAAAGCGGGAGGGGATTGTGAGGCGGATTGTTGCAGTGCACAGAGGTATAGTGTTTGTGGATTTATAGGGATCAGGATTTTATATAAAGAACATGATGCCTTACTGACATCATTGAAAACTGTTGACCGCTTCTCTCTTGAACGAAACCATCTTGTGTTTTTATTATTTTCATTTCATACACATTTCCAACTGTTGCTAGCTGTTATACAACATAGGTATTTCGATTATTGACGCGAATATGAGTTATCTAGGTTTGAGTCAGGGTTGATCGGCAGGTCACAAAACCCGATCAACCCTGACTCAAACCTAGATAGCGATTTCGTCACCAAATAATGGATTCGTTCTCATATCAGTCGTATATTCTCGAATTGAAAGACAATCATCATTGGAAGAAAGCTGAAAAAGCCCAGGCGTAGAGTCTTTGTTGACATTTTTGCGATCTGTAGCAGATGAATTTCCGAGCCTCGTTTTGATCGGTAGTCAAGGGCAACAGGTTACAAACTATTTCAAACCCGTGTGTGAATTATTTCAAACCCGTTTGTCGTGATATGGCTATTTAAAGCCGTGTAATCGACCAATGAGCGTATGAATTGATACGGGGTTCGGTGACAATGTTCTTTTATGGGCGACGACTGAATATTGAATATAGGATGCGACGCCTGCTGTAGCTTTCCACACTGTAGTATCGCAAACTGGGAACTACAATAACGTGTTTATGATTATGATGGAGCATTTTCAATCTAAAACTCACGAAATAATAAAATAATTGTGTGCTGTACAAATTTCCTGCATTGTGTTCGAATAGATTTTCCATAACTTGTTTTTTTTTCGTGTGTGTGTGTGTGTGTTTTTGGTTTTGGTGTTTGGTTTTTGCTAAAATGAACGACTTTTCGATTGAAGAGCATTTAAGAAAACATTAGCGCCGAGCGATCGGTTTTTAATAGTTTCATTTTATGAAAAAAAAACATTCCTTTGCACTCGCAACTTCGGGGAAAATTGTTAAAATGACCATTGAATATATAGAATTACACCTTCTAAACGCCTTTCGAAAGTTTGGTAGTCGGAAACGACAACAAAATTAAAGCTGACCCTTCGCGACTTTTTAGTTCAACATATTGGGGTCATTTTAAGTCGATTTGCATAACACGGCTTAGAGTAGACGACCATGGGTGAATTCAAGATGGCGGCGATATGGGGTACCAGAAAAGTGATATTTCCGTCATTTTTCCTAAAAATTCCTGCTTTTCTTCGAGACAAATTGGGCAAAATCCATTTTATTTCACATCAGACTATTATTCACTAATTAATCATACAGTTTTTGCAAAGAAATTACATAAACGAAAAAAAGATCGAAAATCTAACCGAAAAATCTACCAAAACATGCCTGTTTGATGATGACGTCACTGTGACGTCATCAAATCAGCCATCTTGTATATTTTTTTGCATTTTCTGGTAGAGCTTGATCCAAGGGTATAGTTTGGTAAGTTTCGGCACCCTACCTCAAGGGATAAGAAATATATTATATTTAGAGGAGCTGCAATTCTTGCACGTGTGGCGAAGGGAAATAAAATTCCCTGTCGATATATTAAGGTCACTCATGCCTATTTGCATAATCCTACAGTTAGCTATAGTATGGCGATCATCAGAAAAAGGGGTTTGGCCATCTGTCGACCGAATGGTGTCGTTCATTTGCCGCCAAGCGCAGGCAACTAATTATTCGGCTTGAACTACAGATGAAACATCACATATAAGAAACACCAAGTAAAATAACAATCAGGCTAAACTGGCTATATATTGGTGTGTTGAGGAAACGTCAAGAGATATTTCATATTTTCTTGATGCCTCAACTGTGCAATCTGTGTGTTTGCGGAAAAACAAGGTTGATATTGCAAGCTGGTTGTTTTACAATTTGGTCTCAATCTAGATTGAAGACAAGCAGCCAGAGGATGCTAGGTCCCCCGCTGAAATGGCGGCAATATTTTTTAGCATTGTTGGTCTCAGGGGATATACATGAGGAAGGCAACTGCTACTTCATAGGCGTTAGATGCGGATGGGTCTTTCTGCCTTCCCAAGTTTTAAGATCAACTCAGAACGGCTGACTGAATGTTGATTGCTGCTGTAATATAGTTTCCACGCAGTAAAACATGAGAATTATGTAACCGAGATGCAACCCCAACATGCCCAAGCGACATCTCAAGGCATTTTATCAGCAAACCAAATTTGAAGAGAATCTGAAGGCGTCCTCAGCCTATTGCTCAGAAACCAAATCATAAATTTGCCACCAGGTTTCGCCACCTGTAGGTGCAAGTGGGCAGAACGCAATCCCGAGCACCATCTCATTGCATGGTATCAGCATACGAACTTTGGGAAGAATCTGAAGAGGGGTCTTCAAGTTATTGCCCGTAAACCAAATTTAGATTTTACCACCAGGTTTCGCCACCTGTAGGCACAAGTGTGCGAAACCCAATCCAAGCGACATGTTATCGCATATGAATACCAAATTTGAGAAGAATCCGATGAGCAGTTGTCAAATTATTGTCCGGAAACAAATTTTGGATTTTTCCACCAGGTGTCGCCACCTGTTGGCAGAAGCAGGTGAAATACAATCCCAAACGACATCTCATGGCATGGTATCTGCATACCAAATTGGAGAAGAATTCGATGAGCGAAATAAAATTTATATTTTGACACGAGGTGGTGCCATCTGTAGACACAAGTTGGCGGAACGCAATCCCAAGCGACATCTTATGTCGACATCTTATGAGAAGAATCTGATGAGCAGTTCGCAAGTTATTACCCGGAAACAAATTTGGTATTTTGTCACCAGGTGGCGCCACCTGTAAGTACAAGTGAGCGAAAGGCAATCAAACGCAACATCTTCTGGCATGATACAGGCATGCTAAATTGAGGAGATTCCGATGAGCAGTTCTCAAGTTAATTGCCGAAACAAATTTTGACTTTAACACCAAGTGACGCTACCTGTAGGCGCAAGTGGGCGAAACGCAATCACAAGCGACATCTTATGTCATGGTATTACCCGGAAACAAATTTGAGGTGGCACCACCTGTAAGTGAAAGTGAGTGAAAGGCAATCCCATGCAACATCTCCTGGCATGGTACATGCATGCTAAATTTGAGAAGAATCCGATGAGCATGCAGTTCTCAAGTTATTGGCCGAAAACAAATTTCAGATTTTGTCACCAGCTGGCATCACCTGTATTACTGTAAGCAGAAGTGGATGAAATGCAATCCCAAGCAACATCTCATGGCAAGGTACAATGTATGCATGCTTAATTTGGAAAGAATTCGATGAGCAGTTCTCAAGTTATTGCCCGGAAACCAAATTTAGAAGTTGCCACCAGGTGGCGCCACCTGTATGCGCAAGTGAGCGAAACTCAATTTCAAGCGACATTTCAAAGCGTTTCAAAGTTATCGCTTGCAGCACAAAAGAACGGAAAGAATCCTAGTGGCGCCACCTACAGACAGATCTTTCTAAAACGCAATACCAATCAACATCTTGTCACAAGGAATGTACATGTATATGCCAAATATCGAAGAAATTCGACAAAGCATTTGGAAGTTATCGCTTGTGAAGAATTTGAATGGACAACCACGGATATCCACAGACATGCAAAGAAGATTGGAACAAGACCCAGTGGCGCCACCTTCGGGTGGAAACGCAACACCAACCCACGTCTGGTCACAAGGAATGTATAGGCCAAATTTCAGAGGAATCCAACAAAGCATTTGGAAGTTATCCTGACATCCATAAACAGGAACGGACACGAAGAAGGGAAACTCAGTGGCGCCAACTTCAGGCAGATGTTGCTGAAATGCAGTAGCAACCAGCGTCTTGTCGCAAGGAATGCATATGCCGAATTCCAGGAGAACCCAACAAAGCGTTTGGAAGTTATCGCTTGCAAAGAATTCGAACCGACATCCACGGACAGGAACGGACATGAAGAAGTGAGACCCAGTGGCGACACCTTCAGGCAGATGTTGCTGAAATGCAATAGCAGCCGGTGTCTTGTCGCAAGGAATGCGTATGTCGAATTTCGGAAGAATCCGATAAAGCATTTGGACGTTATCGCTTGCAAAAAATTTAAACGGACATCCATGGACACAAAGAAGCAAGACTCATTTTGACCCAGTGGCGCCACCTTCAGGCAGATGCTGCTGAAATGCAATACCAGCTGGCGTCTTGTCGCAAGGGATGCGTATTCCGAATTTCAGAGGAATCCAACAAAGCGTTTGGAAGTTATCGCTTGCGGAAAATTCAAACAGACATTCACGGACATACATGGACATTCACGGACACAAAGAAGCAAGAACCATTTTAAAGTCGCCGATCGCGTTGCGGCGGGGGAGAATAAACTCGTTGTGAGTGGAATTAATATCCACTCTCACGTTAACTATTTATAAGGTTGCATAATATTTCAATTATACCCATCTGTAACAAACAGCTTATTCTTTTGCATTGCCCCATAATTATTGATTTTATAATGAAAAAAATAAGATCAGCATCAGAATATAAACATCTTCCTGGTTCTGCCATAATGAGATGACTCGCAATGGTAGTGAGGAGGGCACGTCTGGCACAATCTATCATTTGCGCGCAGTGATATACTCCGAGGAATAACCTTCGGGTTTGCAATAAAGCTAAATGGCTTTGAAAATGGAACAAACTAGACCCACAGACTCCAACTCTGCCCCCACAAAGGATCCTTGCTGATGGCAAGCAACGTCACATCTGTCAGCGGTCGCATATGTCAACCGCCAACCCCATGGCTGTCATGCGAACCATGATTGCTTGTTTTAAGAAGTGTAAAACAAGACGACTGACGACGAAACACGGGACACAGAGTCGTTCCACTAATTGTCATTGTCATGAGACTTTCGAAAGGAGGGTGAATTATACTTTTACATACCAACAGAGAAAAGTATAATACATCGACCTTTTCCCAACATCTTGAAACGAAGTGAGCCTACAGATATATAAGTATCATCTGCGTCGAGCACACTATTCAATTATCTCATGAAATCGACTGCATTCTAAAATATCTATTTCCAATGGGCAACCTTTGTAGTGTGAGAGAACGTGGTGTGCATTTGCTTCTTCTTTACAGCTAGCGGTCTTACATGGTAGAAAGTATGGACCAGTGTATCTATCCTGTCCACAAGTTGGACCTTAGGCAGGGCACAGGCCCCAAAGCAAGAGTTTTGGGAGGTGTGGGCGGTGGTATTACGGTGTAGTGTCGAAATATGGGGTCTCTATATATAACCCCATGCTTTATATAAAAATACACCAAGGTCTGAAACGCACTTTGAGTGAATCGCGAAATAAACGGTTTACCTCCAAACAAAGTACATCAGCTTATTCTACAAGTGTCAATCTATATATTCCCGTCGTCAAATTAGTATATTTGTGCAATTTTTTACCTTTGCCGGGCGATTCAAAATCCAACGTAACTGTCCATCCATTCCGGCACACCAAGATTATGGCGTGCTTCGTTCTCAATTCTGATTCCTCAGTCGCGACATGCCTCCGGCAAAGAGATCACGCACTGATCAGCTGACCAATCAGAATTGAGAACGAAGCCCGCCATGTAAAGCTGATGTATTTTGTTTGGAGGTAAACCGTTTTTTTCTGCGTTTCAGACCTTGGTGTATTTTTATATAAAGCATGGGATTATATATAGAGACCCCAATATTTCGACACTTCATCGTAATACCACCGCCCACACTCTCCCAAAACTCTTGTTTTGAGGGCTTGTAGACAGGGGTAGTTAAACTTAGGTGATATTTGGGTCTTCTATACAGACGCAATACGAAAACTGGGAGGAATTTGAAAAGAATAGACATTGTAACAGCCTAGTGGAACACGGAGCATCCAATCAATAACAGACAAAACAACAGAACCTCGCACATATTCATAGCCATCAGTTTTAGCCTTAGTGCCTCATACTGTATGCAGGGAAAGGAAATGGAGGATAAAGTAGAGATCCCGATGGGATTGTCATCGATGCCAGTTCTCGTGGTACGTGTCTGTTTCTCATGTGTCTTGGACGATAGCTTTCCTGAAACGCGAAGTCAGAAAGCGATCAGAAGCTCTAGAACCCGTTAGTGTGTTGGCGCGAGGCCAACTCAGATTCTCCACGTTTCTGATCTTGTCATTCCTGTGTATTTCTGCATAAACATGTACGGGATTCCAGGTCTTTGTAATAGTACTGTGATAGAGAACGCACGGTGTGATCAACTTTAAATGATATATCACAATCTAACCTGTGTAACTTATAGCTGACTAAATTGACAACCAAGGACGTACTAGCTGATTCAATCAAATCTGCGTTGCCCACAATAAGAAAGTGACAGAAGGTCTCTGGTACGTTCCTTATTTCTTTATCGTGTGCGCTTATAAACGCTTTCAACGGCGCATGGTTGAGAGTGTCACCGCAGATGGTGTGGGTTGGGCATTATTCATAATAAGTGCGGGCATATGTTGTAGCGTAATTTTGGTGACCGTACATTTTGCATAAAGCCGGGTCACCAATGAGATATAGACAGCCGCAAATACATCACCGTAAATACAAGGTAGCATCGGTGTGTACTATTAATTGTTAGTGAGAATGCAAATCCGAAGCTGATCATGGTTTTTTGGGGTTTCTTAATGCTGTTATATGAATTAGGTCTTTGAATTATGGATGTGGAAATTCTTCAATGGGCCACGGCTGATTGCTGATGTTCACGGTTATTTTTTGTTATAAATGGTTAGAGGAACGTGATATACCTTATTCACGGACGGCAGTAACTAACCCACCTTCTAAGAAATTCATACAAATGTAATCAGGGGTCTTTAGCTTCCCACTAGCATATTTCGTAGTAAATTGGATTGCCGTTCTACAGGCCAGCAAAGATCGGCTTCTCGCAATAATGAAAGAGTATTATAAAAACGGTTGAGCGTAAACACTTATGACTGTATGAGGCCCATGGGTCCTATAGTTCCTTAAGAAAGATACCATGTTTCGATCAGGAACAGGACAAGTAAAAATGAACCGATAACGTATAAATATTATCCTTCTCTATGCTATGAATATATATGAGAATAACTCATTCATGAGCTTCCACAGGACGACACCCATCAATCTTGTCAATCAATACGAGCGTCTAGTCCGGCATTCAATAGTCTGCCGTCGGCGATTAGCAACCTCTCTCGTTGTAGTTTCCCACAAGAAGGAAGCGATCAACAGTTTTCAATGATACCGGCAAGACAAGATAGATGATGATATGGGTAGAACATACGCATCAAGTTTATGACGCGATTATTATAACGATAAAAAGTTTCAGATATCTTAGGCGACGGGCTTATTCATATCATCGTGGAGGGATAGTTGTAGACCATACCCCAACCCCATTCCCCCGATCATATTGTGCCCCCCCCCCCCCACCCGTCCACCCCCGAGTCACCCATAACACATATACATGTAGCTGACAAGCTATATGACGAGGAAAAACATAGCTATAACACCCAGAACAAACATAAAGGACGAGCCATAACACCCAGAACAAACATGACTGACAAGCTCTAACACCCAGAACAAACATGGCTGAAAAGCTATAACAACCAGAACAAACAGGGCTAACAAGCTATAACACCCAGAACAAGCATGGCTGACAGTGCAAGCTAAAATACAGAGAACAAACATGGCTGACAAGCTACATGTACATAAATAAGGAAATGAACGGAGCAAATAGAAGTGAAAAATATACGTTTTCCTTGAAAAGTTATCCCCGATATAGTACAGTAAACATCGATAAAATATATCGTTCAACTATCAGAAACAAAGTTTTACGTTTGCCTATAAAGGATGCGCGCGCGCCCGTCTGACACAATCTATAACCAGATCACATTGACATACTCTGAGGAATAACTTCCAGGCTCCAATGAAGCTAAATGCTAATAGATCAGACAATGGCGCCCAGGTCAGGATCTGCTATGCTCTCACAAAGGTCTCTTTTTCATTGCGTCTCCCTATAGTGTTATTCTGCATAGAACAAAATCTAACATGTTATGTGCCATCGCTCCTATCTGCCAACCTCCACCCCCACGATGGTCGCAAAATCTGTGATTGGTTGGAGAATACCACAGTTAACGCAACACGATCACAGAAGTCACTGGATTAATACAACATAATGAGACATCAGAGCTGCACGTAACTGCATGGAATCTCGTGGAATAATGATCTTTTCATATCGGTTAAATGCAATTTATAAAACGGAGTGAATCTGTTCACCCGCTCGAGAAGAGAGTGTCACAAGGATATGTTCACTATATGTCCAAACGTTTTGTGTACTAAGGTGACCGAACTTACTTTACCAGCTACCACGACACTGTCCATGCGATGTGTTAAGTAAAGTAGCTAGATCATGGATGCGTTATTACTCAAGCGAAAAGAATAGTATCGTTACCTAAGGAACTAAGGAACCATTCAAAATTTATCTTGGGTTTGGGGTGAAAATTGGATTGGTAGAACCCTAAGTTAAAAGTGATTCCCACCTTTTCATCTTAAAAGTTATCGTTGACCCCCTTCTCTGGTACCACAGTAACATGTGACCCCAAACTTGTCATTCCTACAATAATAAACCGAAACGATTTTGACAAGATATTGTGTAATCCGCATTCCCCTTCTGTAACAGGTCAAACTTTTTAATCTGATGTTTTCTCCTATGCATCGACCTTGAAAAAATCCCGAGTGATGTCCATGAATTAGCATATCTACAATTGTTTTCAATCTATTCGCTATACATAATGATGCAGCTTTTAACATTCAATAGGTTAATGGTCGCCAGTTTAGAAGAGAAAATATTAGTTTAACTTGGTTTGACACTTAGGTGATAAATCATTGTCTCTGTGTTACTGAAACTTATTCTTTACGATGAACCGATGGATCGTACAACAAATTCCCCGATATCTTTTCAGAACATCTTGGGGGACCTTGGTGGCCGAGTGGTCTAAGGCGTTTCGCTAGTGATCGCTAGCCTCACATCACTGAACCGACACAGGTTCGAGTCCATCTGGTGCATGAGTGAAAGTTTGTCAGTTACTTGCCGACGGGCGGTGGTTCTATCCGGGTACTCCAGCTTCCTCCACCATCCAAACTGACTGTTACCATATGAGTGAAACAACCTTGAGTGCGACATTAAAATCAACCCCCACCTCCCACCAAGAACAACTTGAAAAATTCTATACAGTAACCATCCATTCCTTGGCTTTTATCGTTTTTTTTTGGGCAATAATAATGCATTACGTAACTCCTCATAAGCGATAAGATCCAACATGGAAGCATCTCCAATTCTTCTCGTGTAGTTCTTATCTCTCTCCTGTTCAAATCTGAGCCATTTTCACCATGAAGGTTCTGTTCCCTTCTTGTCTGTTCACCAGCTGATGCTTCATCATCACAGTGAGCACATTTCGTTTTCGACCTCCCTATACTACTTTAATTTTAACATTTCTGTATCTTAATCGTTGCTTCTTCTAGATTTGGTATATCATTTTGGCTTGCATGTATGGAATTCTCTTCTATTTCACGTTCCAATAATTATATTTCTTTTCCAAAGGAGGTGTTCGCTTTAGATGGATATTTTTCCCTTCAGCGTCGCTCTCTGCCGCTCTATTGTCTCGCGTCGAGCCGGCCGGTAAATTGTGACGTAATGCTCAGGTATTCCTCAACTCTTTGTCAGACAGGCGAGGCGAGTCTAATGGGAATTTCTGGTTCATATTCTCATGCAGTTGTCATTAGTATTTTCATAAACGACCCAGATATTTACGAACAATAATCAGTTATATTAATATATAAACCGACTCGAAAACTGAAAAATCACTGCCAAAAGTTCAGCGAACAATAATTAAGGAAGTAACTGCAAACTTAACAACATATTGGCACATGCATAATCCCTTGGGGAAAGCAAGCGTCACCACTTGTTGAGGGTCATTTCCTTAATAAAGACCTTGATGTAAGACAAGTTTAACCTTATAACTTTTTAATTCATAGATAAAACTTTCCGCTGCCCTATAACGAAATACCCTCATGTAAAAATTACATATGTGTAACAATTAATTTTTTGCTCTACTGGATCGTCAGAATATTCAAATACTGAACAAGTGGTCTGACTGTGTGAGTGCAGTTGTTTGTGTGCAATTCTATTCACGAATTATAATACAATATTGGATTTTGTGCGTTAGGTATATTTTTTTCAGAGATTTGGGGATTCGAACCAAAGTGTTGGTTTTCTTTTAATCTGTAGCCCGACACTCGAACCATTCGGCCAAACAGCAGTTACAACTATTGACGTGAGGAATGGCAGTGAACTACGCCCTTTCAGAGCATTACAAGCGTTTTGACATATTTCAATATTATGAAAATATGACACCTTTAACCAAAACGATTTTTCAGTATCATTTTGGATCAAACCCACCGCATTTCGATAAGTAAGACTCGTTTTGGTTAAAGGTGTCATATTTTATATATGAAGGGAATTCCCTTCAAGAATATCACAAAAAATTGCAAAAACAAACAAATGTTTATTTTCTAATACTCGTAATATTTCTTTGACAAATCTCTTCTCGGTGAAGATTGAGAACATGAAAATTCAGTATTTTCTCTCTCAAGCTAATAACTTTTGAAGTAAACGAGAGGAAGTTATATTTTAGGAAGGAAGAAAATACGGTCAAACCGAACACCTCCTTTCTCCTTTCTCATTTATTTCTCTTTTTATCCTGAAGTGAGTATTGGATGGATTTATCTCTAATTTTCACCACGACAATTTCCATGAATAGGTCGTCGTGGACAGTAAAACTGTACGGATGAACTGTCTATTTTCGATAGTGTTTCTCGATTGTATATTATTGGAGCCTACTCGTCGATACTTCTTCAACGACGTGTGATTTACATATGTCTGTGCTTCAGAATTTAAATTTGATATACATCAGGTCGATTCCATATCGGATGCAGTTATGATATTAAATATGTTTGTAGATGCAATAAAGAAATCCAGTCGTTCTTCTTGTCTCCATCATCCGAACGCATGGCACGATCATACGTAGAAACCTCTGCTCTTAGTGTTAAGTGTAACGTGAAATGCCCTTAGCAAGCTAAGATGTATTGTCTCGGTTTTGTCTACATCCTTTGCTTCTCGCGCATTATTCTCGTTGTTGTCGTTGTCCTTGATGGTTCCAGAACATGTTTTCGGGCTTGTGGATTTTTTACATTATTATAATTCTCTGTATCTAAATTATGACTAAGTAGTAGATTTCAATCGCCATACATAATTATAAATGGGAGTTTTTGTTTTGATGTGATTTTCATAAAATTCTTATAAAACTCGGATTGACAGTATTTGGTGCATTTTTGTTGATGACAATAACTTAGCGTTCGTTGTTCAGTCCACTGTGATGGCGTACCGTATGTGGTCTTTTCATGCATATTGAGCTGCATATTTTTTATGTAATAACTTAAACTGTTTAAGTTTGTTTATATGTGTTCTTTGTATCTTAGTGTATTGTGATGTTTTAGTTTGTATCTTTTTCATTTTGTCCGTGTGATAAAATTGAGCAATAAATACGATTCTGATTATATATATTTGCTAATGTAATTGGTATATCCTGAATGGTCAACCCAGCTATTCTCTAAAGTGTTCATTTGTTTCTGATCCCCATCCCTACCACTCCGTCTTGTGGGATGAATGTTAATAGTTTACTGTATACACAGCTGTACGGCGTATCACGTTGGGCACGACGGTTCTCGTCAGATCACCGAAATTAAGTCACTAAATAATCACTGGGCACATCTTGCGAAAACGATACTCCCTAACATGCGCCACCATGAATGACCTACCACATGATGTAGCTTTGCTTTTCTGCTAAAACATATGAAAAAAGTCAGCAGACATTTCCCACGATGGTTTTGAGCCAGAGCCGACAGAAAAGATGGAACGCCACCTGACATCTGAGCATCGGATTTGGGGGACGGCCAAACAAACTGGCCCAGATTTTTCCCCTCTTAAAATTTGAAAAGCTTATTTTGATATTTTCTAGAGTTGAATATTGTAGAAACATTTAAGAATAGATCAGAAACCATTTTCCGCGCAGTCCGATATAATGACCAATCGTTGATCCCCAAGAGCTTTAGTCCGTAATACCACCTTGCACCCCAAAACCATTTAGGGCTTTGTGACCTACAGGAGTGCGGAGAGAAAGAGTCAAATCGTGTCCTCGGTTGAAAGTGAATACTTGGTGTTTGGTAAACTATAGTTTCCTACATTAAAAGCGATGTTGAAGAGGTAACCCACGTTTTTTACGGTCCTTAATCAGACTACTCCGGACTCCACCAGAAAGTGTGCTTGGAGCCAATTATTTAGCCTGGATTTGTTGATGGTCTTCGACAATCCACGTAACTCAGCAAACCTGAATATGTAGGTTCTCTTTTCAACATTTCTTTCAATGTAGAAAAATGGCTGTGGGGACACCTTGGATTCTACAATGTCTTAACTTTTACCTGCCTACGACTTGTCTCCTTCTCGTCAAAATTCTGAAGCAATTATTGTAAGCCATCAAACATATATTATGTTATTTAGCTCCAATGAACATTTGCCGCTAAATCTTCTCCGGCAATCTATGATAAGAGTTCTGTATCTTGCAGCAGGGTAGCCATCTTCCATAGACTTGTCTAGAGTCACCGTTGAGCATATATGCTGTACTCCTTGAGCGTAGATACAGAAGATTGCTCGGTCCTACCAGAGGCTCCAAGTGATTGGTGTTTAGACTTCTGTTTCCCCGAACCAGCGTTATTTATTCGCTCGTTCTTTTGGCGATCTTTCGATCTTTCAAGTTTTTTGCTGGGAAAACTTAGATGACATGCTTTGTGCAACTTAGCGTGGTTCAGCAACAATTGCGCAGCACTTTCACATCCTCTTTCATAGGTCACATAGTTTACATATCTTACGATGCGAGGTTTGACTTTAAAATAATATCGTTTGACACTATTTTTTGCAAAGGGTTAGAATTACCAATATATTAATTTCTGAACAACACAAAGGTATATTTAGTCATTTTAATGAACATCCTAGACTAACACTGAACAGAAAGATGGGTATTTACATGTTTGACAGATATACTGGACGCCATCTTGGATTTTTCGAAAACTAGGTCACTGAAGTCGTTCACCGTCATGGGGAATGTTTGCATATAACCTGTTCATTTACTATGCCGAGATGATTCAGCTTCAATCCGGCATTTCACGATTTCATTCCAAAATCGGGCCCATCCACAATACTAATGCCGTTCTTGTATTAGTGAATTGATGGCCTGAAGATCAACGACCTTGTAAATAAACATACAGCCATGACTCAGTATTCATAGCCCTGTCAAAAGTACTTGGGAAATACAGTTATTCGCGTATGTCTAAATTATGTCACAGCTCAAGTTCTGTATTGTATATATAACGATAAACTATTAAATTGGACATGAATAATTTCCATATCTCGTCAAGTTTCGTCAAATGATTGGCGGCCATCTTGATTTATGATTAAATCTGTCATTGTAACCTATTTGAAATATTCGTTTGTGATCGCCGTGCCCCACAAAACATATATATGGCCACTTCAAATAATATGTTAGCCAACATACGAGCAAGGATATGACCATTTAAATATTTAGCGGCCATATTGGCGGCCATCTTGAATTTTGAGAGAACATGGTCACCCAGGTCGGGCACCTACCCGAGATATGCTTTTGCATCCTATGTACAGTAACTGCAAAGTTTCACGCTTTAATCCGGCGTGTCACGATTATTCACTTAAGCGACTGGACTAGTATTGGTATGCTGAACTTAATTTTATGGAATACAAGAGAACAATAGCAATGTACTTCACCAGTGAATATACTAAAAGTATCACGGAAGATATAAACATGATAATTTAAATGTATCTTCAATTGTTTCTAGTACTGGTAACCTGTTCTATTTTATATTGAAATGTGTGTGACAAGTGGACATGCATCTTTTATTACAGGAAACCTCACTAGAAGCCTTGATCTATACAGATGTCCTGAGGGAATTGCACACAATTCGCATGTTGTAACTACTACGCCACGGGCAATTTATTTCTATACCTTCTGTTCTCTTCTGCTGGCCTAGTCTCTGGCTCTTACGCCACCAGTACTGTACCATCTTGACCATGGTACCTGTCATGAGCATGCCATTGAAAGCTTGCATTATAGTACCAGACGATAAAACGGAAGTGACAGTTCTGTCAACTGATTGGTTAACTGGGCCGAAGTCGACAAACAGGATATGGCAATCACAAAATCTGATTGGATAATTGTTATAGTGCAAGTCTATTATTAGACAACCGTTCAACAGCCATGAGGTTGCCATGTACAATGACCAGTATTGTACCATGGGGACGATTCTGTACAATGACACGGGCGCACACCGTTCATGATACCGGTATCAACACTGGACCATGTCTAGGCGTGGTACTGTTCCATGGTATTGGTATTTATTATGCACCATAGTAAAAGAACAATGGTTTACAGAACCATGGTTTACTAATGTACAATGGTAATGTGGAACTATTATGGTACAGATATTCCGTGGTATGGATGTACCCTGGTGCAATGTACCATGATACTGCACCATGGTGCATCCGTCTCATGGTACAGTTGTACCATCTAAAAAAAATGTAACCAATAGCTAAAAAAAACTACAGAAAATTCTAAAACATTCATAGGTTTTAGATTCAAAAGAAAAAAAGGCGAGTATGGTCGCTATACGATTGTCATCGATGTCGGTTCTGCTGGAAGGTTTCTTCTCCTTCTGTGACAACCACGAGTGCTTCCGGAAAACTGAAGCCAGAAAATGATATGAACCTCGAGAAAGATGAAGCTAATGTGTTGAAGAGGGCCGAGAAACATTCAGCATTTTCATCTCGTCTCGACGGATGTGCATTAGTGGGGGGAAACACTGGTGGAGACATAGATAGTGCAATAGTACTCAAAATGAAGATACACGCGTCTAGTCCGGCATTCAATATTCAGTCATCGTTCATTAGAGATTTTCCGCGTCAAAAATCTAAATACCGGCACCTAAATTGTAGCACCAAATCAAAAACAAATTACAGTACCCATAAACCCAGGTTATTTCCCTGCCAGAGAGAAGCGATCAACAGTTTCCAATGATACGAGCAAGACATCATGAGTTCCCAAATAACAAATCCATATCTCTTAACAGTATGCTTAATCCATATGATTTTCGTTAAAATGGTCTTCATCCGGAGACTAATGATGTATCTCAGTCACGTAAGAGGCAGTGTGATGAACTACTATATACGCTGTGTAACCTTTAGTTAGACATATCGACAGGCATCGCTGTGCGAGCTGATTCAGTCGGGTCGTTCTAATAAAACAACAGAAGGGTCTTAACGACAACTCTATAACACTTGTGTCAATAACATCGAGCTAGCCGTGCATTTATCACACGTTTTAGCACGGTTATTCGAAATCAACACGCATCAGGTGCAGGTGTTCTTTGGCAGATTCCATTTCACAAGTCTGCCTTCATACAAGAAACAATCGAGTAAAACAAACAAATAAATTACAAGATGAAATTTCTTTCTCAAGTTTAACTTGTTCCATCTGAAATTGAGCGACACAAATAAACATATATCCATGTAATTTCCACAGCTGGCGCAGCTAACAGTATCACTTCCCATCTGAGAGACCACATAAACTCGTCCACTAACATTGGCACGATGCCAACCGAGACGGGGGCATCAGTGGACGAGTTTTTTTTCAAGAAAGGGGAGAAAGGTGGTCAAAGTTTAAAGTATGTTTTCAACTTTTCATTATAATTTTTTTTGATACGCATGCAAAGCTGGGAAAATTGAAGTTTGATGATAAAGTACTATACAGGGAAAGAGAGCATATTAAAAGATATTGCATCAAAACTTGTTTAAAGAGCATCGAAGAAATAACATGTACACTTCATGTACACTTACAACGCAATCTTAGAAGAAAAAAATCACAAGCCGAAAATGGAATTCCTTTGGTTGTATTTTGATCACATAAATTAAACACAAAATTAGCCACAGAAAACTGGTTACTGAACTGGTTTGAGGACATATGAAGCAGGCAGGTTTCTTCGTAATAGGATTTTATCATGTTGTCAAAAGGTCAATCCATATTCAGCATATGTTTTTCGTCTCAGCTGATATGTTTTCGTGGAAAGGAAAGGGCGGACAGCAACCGAGTGTATGGTAATATTCAAATCGATGATGAACGTGATGAACTAAAACTGGTGCATCAAACTCTAACCCCTGTAACCTATAGCTGACTATATTGACAACCAACGACGTGCGAGCTAATTCAATTTATTCCTCATACTCTAAGAATGTGACAGAATGGCGTTACCGACTCGTTCCTTGTTTCTTTCTAAAGTGCATTTACACACATTCTCGGGGCTGGATTAGCACTAGGAACAATCATGGAAGGCGCTGAAAAGCAGTAAACGGAAGGCGATAGCGATGAGGCGTAAATGGGTTGTGTGTATGGCAAACAGATGTTTTTGTATAAGAACGGGACGTTATGCCTATCATTGATGTCCAAATAATATTCGCCATTACAATATCTGCGAAAGATATAGGTAACATTCAATGAAACTGCTCATATGTAAGCCTAGTAGCCTCACCATCCATAATGTAGGTCTGGATTATTTTCAGTTTCCTGAATTTTTATTGTATTTTCCACGAAATCAACTGAATTTTCTGTTGTTTTTCTCTATTTTTGCATTTCACTCTATATCTTCCGTGATTTTATGTTAAAATAGTTCTTTCTTCAATTTCTTCGAATCACTATATAGGTTTCATCATTTCCTGGTAATTTTTGCAATTGCTGCATGCCACCGATACCCCGATTGGCACATTCCCGATTGAAAAAAAAATCGCAATTCAGCTTTCCATTGCATTCGTTTTGAAGACTTCAAGGTGTCAGTGTATCTTCAGTCGAAGAAAACCCACAAACTTGGAAATGATTTCAGTGATTTTAAAAATCAAGAATAAATTAGCACGCTAAAGGTTCATCAAACCGAACATCATAAACAGAAATTGAACTGTTTCTTGGCGAATGCCTTAAATATTATGTTTCGCCACTGTTGAAAATATCATTTTTTGTATTCATTTATATCCTTGATAATATGGCATGGGAATGAATTCCACCTCCCTTCTCCCTCACCCAAAACCACATTCTGTGGTAACTCGTCTGTATATCAGACATCATTAACTAGCAGAAACCAGCACGGACCATTAAAAAGAAAAACAGTAATTCGATTCTTGGTACATTGTTTACTGGTACACTGGATACTGTGTTAGATTTTCGCCGTCATAGAATTATCTGTACTCTGATCGGATGAGTGAGTGAGTGAGTATGATTTAATCTCGTTTTCAACATTTGGTTCAGTCATCACGACGGTACTTACATAAGCCAGAACACGAGAGTGTCCACAGTTTCTATTACACTGGACACTGATCAACCCAGCCAGTACAGCACCCGGTCACCCATCCAAGCATTGACCGAGCTCGACGTTGCTTAACTTCGGTGATCTGACGAGAACCGATGTGACCTACATGATACGCCGTACCGGAATGGGGGACAATGAAATAGAACCCACATCCTTTAAACTTCTTCGTTGGACTTTCTTTTCGCTAAAAGGAACCATGCACATTTTTCGCCGAAAAGCTGTCAATACCTGGTTATGATTAGTGAAATCATTGTCTTAGGTCTCGCATTCCAAAATATGTTTCTAATTTGAGAGAGACGGCAACAAGCCACAAAATTAAGACAGATAAATAAAACAGCCCCATTCTGATCTTCTGGTCTTATTTTGTGACACAGGAAAGTATCGAGTATCCGGACAACGAATGTTTTCCCAATTTCTGGCACACCAACATTTCAGTCTAGAAGTATAAAAAAAAAATCCTTAACATTTCATTCATTATATCTGACATAAAAGTTTAAAATATGCTATTAGGGCAAAATGGAACCATCCCTATCGGGGCATACTGGACCCTTATGACCGATCCTCAGGTTAAATTCATACCAAGTTCTTGCGCATGCGCAGTGATCAAGTACCTGTTTTGTGTTCAATTTCCTGGGGTCAAGGAATACAAATTGTTTCGTCAAATTTTATCAGATATATAGCTCATTAATCGGGTTAAGGATAGAAAAGAATAACTGCCCTGATATAGTAATATCATTCAAACTCGAAGAAAATAATAAAATATAGCTGTTTGGACTGTATATAGGGCGCCATATTCAAGACTTTTTCATTTTCCTTCTATTCTTCGATCTATTGGCAAATATATATGCACGGAGCCAATCAATCTTTCTCATAAGTGTTAATCACGTTTGATGCTAAATAGTCAAATTATGACGAGTCAGCAGACTAACTAGGTGGGTGTTTTGCTGAGATTATCGTAAGATTAGCATTATGTTTCCTATTGGGTCAAAACTGACCACAGGGGGTTGATTTCGCCCCACACGGTGGTTCATTTTGCCCATGCCAGTGGGGGAAAACGGATCATCAAAAAAAAATGTTTGGCCTATAAACCAGAAAGTACCTGGGTAAACAGCATATTATCGATTTAATTTTAGATATTGAGTATGCACCTTTAAAATCCATGCAATTCCATTGGTTTAAAATCGTCTGTTATCAATTCATTACACGAAGTAGCGTCATTGGTTACGTAATTCTCCACATTTCGGTTGTTATCGTCATATATGAGGCAACGCAGGGGAAGGCAGAGACAAGCCGTCAGAAGGGAAGTTTCTAGCCAAAACGAGCGTATACGACTCCGTCGAAAAAAAGGTCACAAAAAAGTCATCGGTAATTGAGTTCCACTAATTTCAACCGATTTGTGAGGAAATCATGTCAGTATAGGTTATACCGTCTGAGAGAAAAACAGCCTTTTCATATCAGTTAAATACAACTATTTTTTTTGCACTTTTATGTGCCGTTTTCTTATCAAGTCGGTTGTCGATCACTATCACACCAGCAGATTCGTTGTAAGGCAACAGAAGTGGTGTGCATTTTCGATAATGCTTCGAGGAAAACACAAAGTTCTTATTTCCAAATTCCCGATATGAGCAATATAATGCTGAAATTTCTAGCCCTTTTCAAAATAAAGAATGCATCTTATTGTAATACAGATCACGTGATATCTTTCAGTTTAAAAGTATTAGATTGGTCAATTCAAATTTTTAAATGTAACACCGTCACATTCATTCGCTAGTCATGAAGTTGACAAACACTGACAGGGACCTGAAATATCAATGAACTGTTCTAGAGTGAAAGAAGTCTGAAGAAATCATGTGAAAAATCCTTCAAAATAACTTTTTTCAGCAATTTTCTGTCCGTGTATATACTTACAGCATGCGTGAGTCAAACGTTCACTCGTGGTTCGCATTGCACTACGGGAAGAAGACATGGCGGTTTTTGCTATTTTTAGATGACCGGCAAGGCGTGTATTCTCTTTTGTTTTTTCGATTGACCAAAAATTATACAGCTTTTTCTCATAAACGTGTATGCTGGAATATAAAGAGTGGGCAGCTGGAGCGCGTATAATAATATTCAGAAATAAGACGCAAAGTGGTTCATCGAACCTATGATTATATTTACAATCAACAACATGCGAAAAGATTCAATTAACTCTCCATAATCTAACCTATATAACCTATAACTGACTAAAGCTATAACGACAATCGGCGATGTGTGAGCTGAATCAATGAAATATCCGTACTCACAGGAAGTGACAGAATATGTTACGAACTCGTTCCTTGGTTCTTTCTAACCCTATCTGGCCTGGGCTTTTTGGGACCTGTTGTGGCCTGGGGGCGAAATGGCCCCCCCTAATTATTTTTCTTATCCCTTAAGCTAGGGGGCTGAAACTTACCACACAATACCCTTGTGGTCAAGCTCTACCAGAAAATGTGAAAAAATCCAAGATGGCCGCTTTGATGACGTCGATTTTTCAGTCAGATTTTCCGAATGTTTTATTTATGCAATTTCTCCGCAAAAACTGCACGATTAATTAGTAAATATTAATGTGATGTGAAATAAAATAACTTTTGCCCGCTTTTCATCGCGAAAAAGCAGAAATTTTGAAGAAATATGACAAAACATCACTTTTCTGAGACCCCACGTGGCCTCCATCTGGAATTTTCCCATGATCCTCTGCTCGGGGGGTTATGCAAATGGGCTCAAAATGACCCCAATATGAATAACTATAAAGTCACGGAGTTTCAGCTTTCCGTTTTTTGTCGTTGCGGAGATAGCGCAGAAAGTTTGGTAGGGGAGCCATTTCGCCCCCCCCCCCCAGGCCAGGTAGGGTTAAAGCACATCAGACACATACTCGGGGAGGTAGAGTGGGGGGGGGGGGGGGTAAGATTCATAATGGAAACAACCCTTAAAGGCGTTGAATCTCTGAAAGTTTATTGTGGTGCATAGTACGTCGAACGGTGCTATTTGAATACCATGTAGTGTAATTAGCTTTCCATAGGCAGTCACAATTGAACAGTCACAATCCAGGAGTGACTGAGATACACCTTACTTAGTAAATGGCATGATAACTCATTTTAATGAAATAATACCAGGTGTTGATACCGATTTGACGATTAGCAACATAATTATAAATTGCATACCCCTTCCGTAGCTAACTTGTGTTTAATTATAATTATAGCTGATGCTTGCTTAGACTTGGTGGCATTACTCTTATGTGAATGCGAGCATTCGGTATGGACCACTCGGGTGTACTGAATGTCGTGTCTGAATATTGTAAAGTCTGGTGCTAAATAGAGATATGATATTTGAATCTTGAGATATTCCCACCAATTTAGCCTTAGTGTTCCAGTATTGTTCTAGCGTATCTAATTCCGTTTAAGCCGGTGCTAGGGGCCGTAAGGCATACCTCATAATGTCCACATGAACAGCTGCATTAAAAGCGCGGCTGAGATACTAAGGCTACGTCCGAGAATTCACCGTATTCTCGGGTCTGAATGTTAGGTATCGGGTGATGCTTTCCTGTGGAGACATATGGTTGCGTTTTAGTCGCCAGAGGTCGTCAATTTTTCCCATATCTTGCCTATCGCTCCAGTTCCATGTGGTCTGCAAGGAAAGCAGAAGAGGATGAAGTACTTAACATGATGGTCTTGCAATCGATGCTTCATTAACTAGTACCGTATTGCTGTTCAACCCAAATGCGAACAAAATCTACAGAACCAATTCAGAGAAAGGAAAAACTGTTCCAGTTTCTTTATTTTTTTTTTGTCTCGACCAATCCGTGTCTTGCCGTGAGGTTTCATCAATCCAAACCTGAGATAAAATATTTATAAAATGGGCGGGGTAATGGTGCTATTTCCCTTCAATATCATACTCAGCCATCAACCCTATCCCTTCCCTACTCATCATTACCAGATAGGCTGACTAGTGAACGACATGAAAAATTGCGGTGTCGTGAACATTTTCTCACTTTTGCCTACTTAAGATGAATTAGAATTTTGGTGACAAGCGCACGTCTGGCACAATCTATCACCAAGGCACACTGACATGCTCCCAGGAATAACGACCCGACGCTAAGCTAATGCTGCTGTGAAGGGAATTCTATTTAAAATCGCAGACAATGCAAGGTCGACTCTCTCTCTACCCAAAGGATTGTCGCGCAGATCGTCTCTACACAGAGGTGTTCTACGTGGGGCAAACCAGTATCATATTTATCACCGCGATCAGCTGTCAACTTTTAAACCCCACGACTGTCACAAAGGCAGAGACTGGTTGAAAAGACCAGACCAAAGCGATTGCTATATTTATCTGAGTATATTGGCATTTATTTCATCAAAATATTGCCAGTATATCCGATATATTGCAATTCAAAAATGATAGGTACAGATGTGATAAACACACGAGCTTTGGTGATAATTAGATAGGTGATTAGATAGATAATTAGTAATTAGGATTCAGATTCTTTGCGTTCCATTAACACTGCATCAACTTTCCGGGACAAGTTACTGATAGTTCCAGAAATATGGTTACCGTAGCAGACAGTAGCCAAGCGTTGCGTTTCAGAAACTGAAATAGCTGGACGGATATTTTCAATTAATATAGATTGCATAGATTCTTCTTACTGCATATACATTTCATAACTTCAAGAATTTCTAATATAAATCCCTTGGTAACCTGTTGCTATGGTAACATATGTCTGAAAATAATTTAAAATGATTCAAAGTCTTATAGGGTGAATAATGCTTCGAATTAACAATATGAGATCATCTTTCACCAAAACACAGTGATATGCTCGGAGGAATAACAGCCGGGCTTCAGTGAAGCTAACTGCTAATAGCTCTGAAACAGGAACCGGCAAAAGTCTGAGAGATAAGGTCGACTACAACACACACAGAATTCTTGCTGATGGCGCCTGTATGCAGCGGTATCCTACGTATGGGTCAACTCGATATTTTCCTCCGCCGCTGTCATCCGTCAACCCCATGGCGGCCACAAACACGTCGCGTAAAGACAATGCGATTGGTAATGTAACAAGATCATCGAGTCTTTCCATCAACTTATTCTAATGAGAAATATGTCGCACGGACTTCTTCGAGTTAACCATACTTTTCTCACGGCTTAAATACATAGTATTTCAAAGCTGAGTTGACCTAGATTTCAGGCATTCCCTGGCTTAATAACTCTGATTGATTTATTCACAGTTTTTTTTCTTCAGAAAATCGGCCGTGACGGCATGTATAACAATGGCGATGGAATGGAGCGGTCTAGGCATACGTTATTACGGAGGAATATGTTTACGGGTATACAGCCGACATAGAGGTATTTGTTGTGTACTAATTTACCACTGGGACGTCTTTCATACCTCGTCAAAACTCCGATATTGCGCAATCTCGGGGTTTTGACAATGTATGAAAGACGTCCCTGCGGTGAATTGGTACACAACAAATACCGATGCGAAGGATCTAAATCCATTTCTAACCAGAACATAATTTAAAATGGACAGATCAATCGACAATAGCTGTCTCGCGACGGTTTCCGTCTTGGCGCGGCTGTTACGTTTGCCTCCCGCCACAAAAAACAGTGTTAGGCTTGCATGTGCAGCAGTCGTTGACTTATTTACTTTTGCAAGCGAGCGAGGAATGCGACAGACTTTGCAGGAGACACGGTACAGCACGAACAACTGTTATAATGGGCTGCCGGGATTTCTTGGTTGGCTTAAGCAAACGTATCTGCATATGTCTACCTCCTTTCTGAAGTAACGCAGAAATATTCGCAAAGCTGGCACGTTTTTCTCCATCTTCTCTAGCCAAGTCGACGTACATCACGTTGCTCTGTACATTGCCTTGGCATACTTCTGTAGTAAAGTTGGAACGTGAATCCTCATCGTTGAATGGGATGCAGAGACGGCTTGCTGCATCCAATCAGAATGCGCGTTACGTAGCAGTTGATTACCAAGATGGCGGCTCCCACTAAGAACGAGCTGTGTCGAATGTGCGGGGAAATTCTGCCGAAGAAAAAAAACAGGAGAAGGATTTTCACAGCCACTTCCGGTGTTCTGATCAATTGAATCAGCTTTTGGGACGCGCTGCACGGTCGAACGATAACGAATCGCCTTACGAGTGTGGTCGACTTGAAATTGAAGGCGAACAACTCCTGGAGGCAAAAAGTGGCTCATCGTTAAAACTTCCACTAGGTGGCGCAGAGCAGTACTCCTCTGCCACCAGCCAAGAATGTCAAGGCAGCGTAGAGAGCTTTGCGATGTAGTTGACTTGGCTGGTGAAGATGGTTTTTCTCTGACCTAATATATGTAAGTCTCGTGCTCACGATGGATGCAGAGAATGGCGAGCGTTGTCTAAAAAAAATGTTGTGGATAACAAGGCGTAAGAAAGTAAATTAAGGTGAATAATATTTTCAGTACAGATCAGAAGAGCATTTCACGATTAGATTGGCTTGGCATAGGGTTTCTATACAGCGTATTGCGGAAAAAATGTCCCTGTGTTATTGCGGGGGAGGTAAACGTACACGCCCCAATCAAAAATTCAGGGTTTTCTGTTACGTAGCAAATACTGACGGGATCTAAAAGTTTTCTCAATAAAAAAACGTGTTTCCACACGACACGCAACTGAATGAAGGTTAGAATAGCGTATAACAGGCATGTGGATCAGGCAGCATGTAATCGATAACAAAACTCCATAAAGTTTCAGCTATCCGCCAACATCAATTTAGTGCCTGATATTGTAGCCCTATGCGAGGAGAGAACAATAGAGGTTCAAGTCTGGAATCCAGTGGGACAATCATCAATGCCAGTTCTCTAGAGACGCTTCTCTAGTAGTGCTGCTCGGAAGTACGCAGCCAGAAAACGGCCCGAACAACTCTAACTCGTTAATTTTGTTAACTCGTCAAACATTATTCCACGAGGATGCCTAGTTATCAAACACTGCCCTGACAACCAGCGACGTGGTACAAATAGATTCCCATATTCCAAGAAACTGTCAGAATGAAGTGTTTTTTGCATGACGGAAACCCCAGTTAGGATTGGGGGCCTAACCATACTGTTGAGATAGATGAAAGTAAAGGAAACGGAAGTAAAATCAAGGCTGGAAGGTGACCGAAAAACACGTGGGTGGAAGCCCTGTGTTAAAACGGCGAATGAAGGCTGAGGTCCTTTCCAACAGACAGGTCCATGTCAGGAAGGTACAACCATCTTAAGTTTTAAGTGGACAAGCTATATGGTAACTAATAATGACACAATCGGCGCAATTACGACAACTGCGTTGTGACAATAGCAGGCGACTCTGTCACTCCAAACAAATGGTAGCGAGCATGCTGACGCTTATTGTCACGAATGGGAACCAGTAATTTAAAAAATATATATATCACACATGATGTATGTAAATCTTTGATATACTTGCAATAGCAAACCACCAATGACACAATTGTCGCAATTGCATCATCAGTGGTTGACTCTGCATGCAGAGTCGCCTGATACTGACGCAATCACGACATTAGCTGGCCACCTGACAACTGCTAATGACAGAATTGTCCCAATTGCGACAACTGTGTCACCAGTAGTTGCCAACCACCTCGCTGTCAACCACATTGAACACTTGGTGGTCCCCATACCAACGGCATTGTAGGATTATGAAAAACCCACAAAAATCCATCCAAAACCAAGCACGGGTGCTTCAAAGCCCAGCTAGGTTAACACGATGATGAAATTGTCTTCCGATGGAACATTAAGAGCGTTTACATGTTTGACATATCATATCTACTCTACTTTTGTACTACTCTACTGAAGAGAGAGAAAACCCGAAAGTCCTCATCACAAAACCGCCAACTGTGTGCAAGTAGTTCATCAAAACGTAGATTAGAGTTTGTTGGTGTCGAATCTGGGTTTGTTCTCTTGAAAGTTTGCTAGATGATCAATCTGTTGATAAAACTGTGTTGTCTGTGGAATTATTGTTAAGTTTACGGTTTTCCGTAAAAGACAACATTTGTGGAATATATTGAATTGAAAGATTTACACATATTCGGCACTATTGACAGATTGATTAATTTTAAGATTGTAAGAGATTCTTTTTATCAAGCAGCTACTTTAGAAGATCTTTTTAGTAGGGTAAAAGAAGACTGTATTTTAGGTAATTTGAGAGAAATCGCTTTGTTGTATAAGTTCTAGCCCTACACTGTTACAAGTCACTCCGTAAATTCAAGTTAAATATACTGGCAAAAAAGGTGCCAGTACATTAAACTGTAAAATTACGCCGCACCGTATTTCACAATTACCGCTTTTTAACAGGCTTTAAATTGTAAAATGTTGCACCGCATTTGATAGTCACCGTTGGTTGACAGGTATTCAACTGTGAATTAGGTTACACTGTAATTACAATCACCGCTTTTTAAAAATCCTTTAAACTATATAATTACGTGACACGTGAAAATGCCCCACCTAAATATTTTCGCTATCCCGGAGGCTAGGGAGCTGAAGCGTACCACACTAAATCTTTGGGTCAAGCTTTATGGCATTTTTTGGCCGATTTTTCGGTCAGATTTTTCGATTTTTTATTTAAACGTTTTTTTCACAAAAACTGCATGATAAATTAGTACATAATAATCTGATACGAAATAAAATATGTTTTACCCACTTCTCCACGCTGAAAAGCAATTTTTTTTTTAGAAATCTGACGAAAACGTACATTTTCTGGTACACGCATGGCCGTCATTTTGAATTTATCCTCTGTTCGGGGGGCCCAAAATGACCCCAATATGATAAGCTCCAAAATCACAGAGTATCAGCTCTTTTTTTGTCGTTCCGCAGATAGGAACAAAAAACTAACAAGGTGGGAGGGGGTGGGGGGAGGAGTACATGTGTACCAAGTTTGGTGGTTCTAAACCACTTGCAAGCGTGTCACCAGCCCAGTTACTTATTCAGATGCCAGTTACCTTTTCGTCCCCTAGCGGTGGATCGCGGACCTAACCGTGCCAACATGTAGGTATTGTGTCTTGCTACATGTGTACCAAGTTTTGTGGTTCTAATCACCTGCAAGTGTCTACCAATCAGTTACTTATTCAGATGCCAGTTACTAACCATTATTTACATATTGTCGATAAGTATATGTGTACCAAGTTCGGTGGCTCTAAACCACTTGCAAGGGTGTCAACGGACGCTTCTGTGATAGACAGAGATACAGACATTTCAGGCCGGATCTTTTAATAGTGTATAGATAGAAGATTGTAATTTATTGAAGTAGCATCCCAAATTTCGATGAACAAATGTGGTTGCCTCTCCTACAGAGAGTGTTTCCACGAAACGCGCCAAGTTACCGTTACGCCATATTATTTCGGGTCCGATTCCACCGTAAAACGCATAAGCATGTACGAGGTTCTGTGCCATGGAATATTGCTGCTAACAACGACCGATCGGTGACAGCGGACCTCAAATATGTGATGGCGAGGAGATTCTCCAGTGAATAGAAGTGGATGAAAACCATCCATTAGGTCCTCAATTAGGGAACATTGCCCGTAATGGACAGACCTCAAAGCCACTATGTCCTCCGGGCTCTATGGCACAACTTTTAAGTGCGGTGATGTCGGTGGCATCCATTCCCTCTATATCAAAAGCCCGTCAGCGAAAAATCGGACCGATCACCGTTTAGGCTCCACTGCCTATAGGACTCCGTCCACGTGTCGTCGGCGACTTTTGACTTATCCGGTGCGGCTACTTTAAACGTTAGAAAGTTTCTGTCTGTTCAGTCCATATAGCTGTAGGTCACTATCAATTTCACGTCCATTTGGGTAAAGATAATGTAACCGACAATACCGTATTAAGCGGATAGACCACACGGTTTTATCTATAAAACTAGACATCGCACGCAATTCCTTGAAGACCAGGATAACAGCGTAGGATTAGATATATGCACAATTCATTGGTGTCGACATAACAAGGGGAAATGCATTAAATCGTGTCAGAGATACAATACGGATCGAAGCCAGAATTACTGGCATCCAGTAGTTTATTAGAACATCTCCTGGGAAGTATCGTTCTATGGACTGTACCGCTATAATGTCCTTCGTAACTGTCGAAAATTCCATTTGACTGCCCATTATGGCAAGTCCCAGAAGATCCGTTCGCTGTAGTCTAAATTACAACCAAACAGATAATCTGCACCGACCAGTGACGCGCGCGCATTCAGCTGATATAGCGCGATGTATCTTTTGACAATAGACCTAAACACTGATGACCTTCAATCACGTGATGAACTGTCATTATTGAATTGTCAACCCACAGTGCAGATGACCAAAAGGCGTAAGTCCTGTATGTAACCAGACACACTAAATCAAAGCTTGCAGGACGTGTTTGTCCACAGTTGTCAGTCAAAGGATTTCGAGTTGGTAATTAAATTGATGTTGTGTTACACGAGTGAGGTGACAGGGTAATTAAACAACATCGTTATGATCCCAATCTGTCATTTGTCATGGACGTACATTGCATCATGGGATAGACTTGGGTAAAACGTCATCAGGTTTCCGGCCTATTTTGCTGGAAATTGGATGTGCACGTTGACTAGAAAACGACGTTGCCTTTTTTCCTTAAACATGTGTTTAGAAGATGGAATATGAAATTGAGACATGCTTGGATCTATATCAGAAGCCTTGCACTATCCTGAAATTCCAAATTGCACATGTGCTTTTTACGACTGATGTTAAGAATTGTCTCGCATTCCTTTGAATATTTGTCTTTGGAAATCTGACCGTGTTATTCCATTAGTCTGTAATCAGTGTTTCCGAGGAAGATTGGCGATAAATGATCTGAAATTGTGATCATTGTGCACAGTTGGATACCGCTTCAACAAGTATACACACAGAGTGAAGGGTAAAAGGATGATGCTCGTCACCTTTTTATGTTATGATGCTTGGTCATCACCCTTTAAATGTAATGAAATTGGTTGATGACCAGGTATCGTCACCCTAATATGACCTAAATTTTGCACTCATTGCTGATCACCCTAAAATGGTGCTGGCCATCACCCTTTAAAGGTGATGTTGGAACAAGGTGATGCAACTGATCACCTTTATGGGGGGGGGGGATGATGCTGTCATCAACTTTTTTGATGATAGCTATAACCTTTTTTCTGGCTGTGAAGATGTAAAACACGACATCTGTCCTGGCTAAACAGCAATACAATGACGATTGGGCGGAATGTGGATTACGGACATATTAATTGTAAATATAAGATATGCAATACCGGTAAACAAAAATAGAGAGCAAAAACTGCACCCAATTATCTACGAATGATGTGTAAACTTCGTGTCGAAATCATTGGCTAAAATGCATGACACATTTGCCTGGGGCGCTCTTCCTATTCGGAACGCTACCATTCAAGGAGATAACCTTGATTGTACGGATATGGCCATCGCCAGCTGAATTCCGAAGTGAGGTTGACTCCTCGGGCAATCCTTGCCTAAAAAGCATTATCATGGGTAGCGAGTCATCTATTTACGGCGAAATTATATCAAGGCATTGTAATTTTCCAAGGGATGGCCAAATGATCCTCTCCTGAGCATCTTGAGGCATCGGTCGACACCGGTCGACCATTTAGCCTAGAAAGGCCTGAATGCATATACGTACAGTCTCGCTTCCTCCAGTCGTTGCGACTTCAACTAGTTTGTGGAAGTTAAGTGCCTCGAATTTGGAATTATACACCGAACTGATAGAAATAACTATTCATCACAGATGCGTTACATGTGAAACAAACTATATATTCTCTCATTTGGACTCTAAAAATCCCCCATAATACCTCGCTTTCTGTTGGTTTATTCAGTTCACATGACGACAAAAATGTAAATACTGCTTCGATACTTACCTGCTCTGAAAATATATTCCATGCAGTATGCTAAAACATAAAATGAACGCCGACTTCATGGGAAAGGACGCGACTGCCATGGTGTTGAAAATTGGAGTCTTCATAACCCAGAACCGGAAACTTTCTGGCGAGAGTGGAACGAGACTTGTAAGGTCGGGCCCTGAATATTACTACTGGCATATTAACTTCTTAACACAGATGCGACATTCAGTAGCCAATAGCAGTCGTCGTCTAGGAAAAGTTTCGCGTGCTAAACCATGCCAGGCCTAGCTTTGGCGATTTATGGTAGAAATGTTCCAGACTGGGCGGTTAAGGTTAGGGTTAGGAGTCCGGCTCCAACCCTCATTTATTTTCATTACCCCTTGGGGTAGAGGGCTGAAGTTTTCCATACTATATATATGGGTCAAGTCCTAAAAGGGAATGTAAAATAAATCCAAGATGGCCGCCACGATGATGTCACAGTTGCGTTATCTTGTTGGAAGCCTATTTTTTGGACCGATGTTTAGATTTTTAAAATATATTTTCTCTCAAAAACGAATTAATATAATATGAAATAATTGATCTTGTTAAAATAAATTACTGTTATGTCATTTTAGGCAAGAAAAATGCGAAAAAGGGCAGAAAAGACCGAAAACAAGACTTTCTCAGGACAACTCGTGTCCGCCATTTTGAATTGTCCAATGATCCTTTGAATCTAGGGGTAGGCAAATATTCTCAAAATAGGCCAATCAGATATACGGGTTACGCGGAATTAGAAACCTACCACCACATTTTATGGCATATCAATTACACAACCAGAAAAATGGTGATGAGCCATCACCCTTTAACCCAACCTGGCCGGGGGGGGGAGGCGAAATGCCCCCCCCCCCCCTACCAAACTTTCTGCGCTATCTCTGGAACAACAAAAAAATGGATAGCTGAAACTCCTTGACTGTATAGTTTATCATATTGGGGTCATTTTGAGCCCATTTGCATAACCCCCAGAGCAGAGGATCATGGGTAAATTCAATGTGGCGGACACGTGGGGTATCAGAAAAGTGATGTTTTTCCGCGATGAAAAGTGGGCAAAAACTATTTTATTTCACATTACATTAATATTTACTAATTTATCATGCATTTTTTTGCGGAGAAATTGCGCAAATAAAAAATTCGAGTGACGTCGTCAAAGCGGCCATCTCGGATATTTTTTACATTTTCTAGTAGAGCTTGACCTAAGGGTATACTGTAGTAAGTTTCAGCCCCCTAGCTGAAGGGGTAAGAACAATAATTAGGCGGGGGGGAGGCATTTCGCCCCCTCCCCCCTCCCCCCTCCCCCAGGCCAGGCCAGGCCCCCAAAATGCCAGGCCAGATAGGGTTAATGGTAAATTGTGATGAGTTAGAACCATCACCTTTAAAAGAGTTAGAGCCATCACCTTTAAACGGTGACGGTCATCACCTTTTTATGGTGATGATCTTGCCTCATCACTCTTCAAAGGTGATGGCCTAAATTTTCATCGGGCTGCGCATGAGTGCAGTGTGTGATATTCATCACCTTCAAAAATTGAATGTTAATAGCAAGAGTCAGATCTGATATGCAATATTCAGCCGTCGTCCATAAAAGAATTTCCGCGTCAATAATCGAAATATCTATTTCGACTAACATTTAGCAGCAAACTCTGTGCAGGCCAATGAAATAAAATAATAAAACACATAACACTTGCACAGCCTTGTCCAAAGTGAAGTAAGGGAGCATGTCAAAATTTGGACCGTTCTATTGGCATTTCCGCGTGAAAAACAGACCGTCGGCGTTGGACCGACCCCACGTCCAAAAACGACCGGACCGTATGGACCGTTCCCTGCAGATGAATTAGACCGGTCTAAATTGGTTATTCGAACCGCTGCCGAAATAAAGTTTTGGAACGTTTTGGTCCAAATGGACCGGGCCAGCTTGAACTTTCGATCGCGCTGATAAAAAAATCTAGCAGCAACCCGTCCAAATCGAACGGCGTATTTCATGGTCCATGTTTCCTGTGACTTTGATTAAAATCGTTGATTATGATCTAGCAAATGATACTAGGCGAGATATGTATAAGCTATATGCAGGCCTTTCGTGATATTACAACCCAGGATTAATGAGAAGAATATGTTAATGTTAATAATTTAGAAAAATGCACCATGCGTCTGTTGATTTGTTGTGTAGAAAAGAAACGAAAAAAACAGCATTACGGAGAAATAGGATCTGAGTTAAAAAATACATGGAATTTCGTCATAAAAAGATAATTGAGGCACAGCTGATTTTTGTCCTTTCGATTTGTTAGAATAAACAGACAGACAAACTCATTACACTCCAGTCTTCTTCTTTTTGCTGATGATCTTCGCCTGTGGCAAACATCGGGTTATACCGTTTGAAGGTCTGGACTAAGACGAATGTTCGACATCCGATCTAGCTGCCCCGAGGTTAAAACATTCAGCGGGGATGTATATTACGACCCGCTGACTCAGTTTAATTGGCTAATTGATTGGAATAATTCACTGGTAATGAACCTGATCATGCTAGAAGACTGATCGGCTATGAGCCAAGAGCAGCATTGTAGATGCTGGCCCCTTGTTTTCTGTTTTTCCCGGAGCAATTTTTAGCCGAGAGAAATTGTATGACATTCACAGTGGTTGTAAAGGAAAGGCTCGACATCGACCATGGAATAGAGATCCTCTCTTTAAAAGAGTTATTGGGATCGACTGATTCCTTTCAAACCCATTTGATTTTGTGGCTGGCGTGCATAGTTGCCTGGCCTGTGGGATTTGGATGGTCTATCTCTACGTATAAAATTGTTCAATAAATTATGAAAATTAATAAATATATATTTAAAATCAATTTAAAAAAACTATATTTCGTAAACGTTTTTCTCTTTTCATCTTTGACTCAAGGATGCATTCCAATCCCCACCTTCGACCATCTAGTTTCGTTATCCATTGTGGTATAAGGATAAAACTTTCCACAATATATTTAAGGGTCAAGCTCCGCAAGAGACTGTAAAACATCCAAGATGGCCAACATGATGAGGTCACAGTGACGTCATCTTTGGGGAAGTCATTTTTCACCTAAGTTTTGGACCGATTTTTCAATTTTCTATTTTTCGATATTTTCTCTCAAAAACTTAATATGATGGAGAATAATTAGTTTTCGCAAACTAAATAACTGTTTTACCAGTTTAGGCTTGAATCATGCAAAAAAAAATGGGCAGATAAGACCGGAAACACAGCTTTCTCAGGCCCTCGTGGCCGCCATTTTCAATTTTCCCATGATCTTTGGAATTATGCTGAAAGTCTGAAAATGACGCCAAAATTTTCGCAGAAAAGCCCAAACGTTTCAGCTCTCTTATTCTCGTCACTCCGACACCGCGGTGAAAAGCCATGATGGCCCCCAGGCCAAATAGGTGTAACAATACATTAATATACAAGGTAGATTTCCTAAGTAATACGTGTACCTTGTGTCAAACCAAAAATCAAAATAAGAATCAAAATAAAATCCATCCGGTTTAGTGTGATGCTAAACGAGCCCTCTTAATGAGCCCGATGAATTAAAAAATCATGAAACTTGAAGCGAGCCTAAAAGAATATGATATCCGCTACGAAAGACATTTCCTTCTTATACAAAATTTATAACATTTTATAAATGGAAATAAATCATGTGTATTTTTTTAGTGATGTTAGAAAGTGATTAATCGAGTTCCACTAGCCGAGGCCAACCGCAATTTGGACTGTGACTTGTAGAGTGACTGAATGTTGGTTCGGGAGCTGCGCCTTGATTAAGTAGTTTGAACACTGCACTTGGTGGGCAAAGTAGCAGGCAGAAATAGCAGTGTATAAACACTGCAGTACACGGGATAAGGATTAAAATGATCTCATGATCTCAAGAGATCAAGCTTAAGAGCTTAGAAAATTGAATCTTGCAGAATGTGCTGTATGACTGGACTGTCATATATCGCGGTGCCTCTGATGATGTATCGATTCTCGTATGGCCGGCGTATGCAGCAAGGGCAGAGGGCCGTATTTAGTCGGTTATTCCGAATGTCGACAGGAATTTCCTGTCCAGTCCAATTGCAACAGAACCGATGTATCATTAATACTGCAATGCTCGGCTCTCCGTCAATTAGTAAAGCACAGTGCAGCTGTTTTAGCGCTAGAATATTATTTCACGTCTTATAACCTTGCCACTTACCTCACACAAGCTTTTCTGATCTCGTCTCTTCCGTGTCCGACCAATATGGATGGTGAAAAGAAAAATTATAGAATTCTCAGTGGAGAAATAAATATTTGATCAAAGTACAGGAGAAATTCATGTTCTTTGTATGACTCAAAATCCCCATAGACACTCATTTGGTTCACTCTAGCTTGGGCATGCATGAGCTTGAAAATTTTCAAAGAAAATGACTAAGATTAATTTACCAAGAAATATGTTATCTCTATAAAACAGGATATGTTATATTTAATGGCATTTTTAGGCAGTATTTTCAAGTCTTTTTTTCTCCAGTCGTGACTTTCGTCTCGTTGTTCCCAATGAATCCGTGGAGAGAAAATGGAGAGAGAAAAAATAATGAAAAAAAAAAAAATATAAATAAATAAAAAAAATAAATAAAACAAATAATTCTCTTGTGAATATATGGTTTATCCATCGACCTGACCTAACCGATACAATCGTGTAGACTTTGCAGAATCGTATTCTCACTGAACATGGTCTGTAAATTCTCCAGATTCATCTGGGTACTCAAAAGAGAATAATTCTCAAATTTAAGAGAGTACATAATACAGTGAACCTTCATTATAAAGATATTCGTTAAAACAGAAACTTCATTAACAGACACAGTACACAGTAAACTTATTCTCTGTTCTTTATAACAGCAAATTCATTATAACGACAAAGGACCTTGTATCATTAGGGGGGGGGGGGATTTGGCTTAATGTCACTCTCAAGTTTGTTTCACTCATATGGTTGGTGGAGGAAGCCGGAGTACCCGGAGAGAACCACCGTCTTTGGGCAAGTAACTGACCAACTTCCACACATGGACCATGCAGCTGGGCTCGAACCCGTGCCGGTTCAGCGGTGTGAGGCTTGTATCATTAGATGGGTAGCAGGCTCCAGGTCAGGTGCAATGCAGAAGTACCAAAATAAAATACTTCAAAATTGTTCAATTGGCATGAACATTATTTTATATTTTATACTTAGAAATTTTTTAAGGCACTGAGTCTCATCAGTCTCAAGTAGCAGGACCGTGGAGAAGTGCATTCGTGCAAAATAGATGATTCTGAGGTGAAAACAATTCTTATTGTTCTCTGTAAACATATGAAGATAAACGATAACCAGAACCAGATTTAGTCTACGGCTACGTATTGGAACAGCGAGTATGCTGTATCAAGCTGGTTCTGGTTTTTGTTTATCTTCATATGTATATAGAAAGAAATATGAGGTGGTTTCGCCTCAAAATTTGCGATTTTGCACGAATGCATTACCTCACGGTCCTGTTATTCGCGAATGATGAGATTCAGTGCCTTGAAACTTTTCTGAGCATGTAATATAGTATTGTGTTTCATTCTAACTGAACAATTTCTTATGTATGCAATATTTAATTGTTGGCACTTCTATCGCACCTGCTCGGGGGCCATTTACTCATCTAAACATACGTGGTCCTTTAATGTGGTCGTTGTAACGACGGTTGTACACGAGAGAAAGACAATTGTCACAAATGAATACTGATGTCGACGGGACGTGGCTGCCAGCAAACGAAGAGTGACTAAATCGTCAAATTACCAATAACTGAAAGCTTCATAAATGAGAAAGCTCTTAGCTCGAGAGATAGTGTTTCATAGCGTTCTGTGCTCAAACGGAAAGATTACACGATATTTTTCAAATATTTAAATACAAATGATGATCCTTTTATCGTGCACAAGAACACAGCTCAAGCCACGTGAACCTCGATATCGTAAAACTATGATGGCCGAGAAGGGACATCGCTGTATTGTGTTATGAATCTGGACCCACACACGAAGGCAGGATGCGAAGTCGCGAAGGCAGGATGCGAAGTGGCGAAGCCAGGATGCAAAGAACGAAGGCAGGATGCGAAGCGCGAAGTTACACCTGACTTCGCCCTTCGCATCCTGCCTTCGCATCCTGACTTCGCGCTTCGCATCCTGGTTTCGCACTTCGCATCCTGCCTTTGCATCCTAACTTCGCGCTTCGCATCCTGGCTTCGCACGTCACATCTAGCCTTCGCATCCTGCCTTCGCATCCTGACTTCGCGCTTCGCTTCCAGTCTTTGCATTGTGACTTCGCGCTTCGCATCCTGACTTCGCGCTTCGCATCCTGCCTTCGTCCTTCGCATCATGCCTTCGCATCCTGACTTCGCGCTTCTCATCCTGGCTTCGTCCTTCGCATCCTGACTTCGAGCTTCGCATCCTGGCTTCGCGCTTTGCATCCTGCTTTCGCATCCTGACTTCGCGCTTCGCCTCCTGCCTTCGTCCTTCGCATCCTGACTTCGCGCTTCGCATCTTGCCTTCGTCTTTCGCATCCTGATTTCGCATCCTGCCTTCGTGTGTCGGTCCAGATTCATAACACTACAGCGATGTCCCTTCTCGCCCATCATATAACCCTATATTTGGATGCGGCTGTCGGTTGCTGTACTGGCTGGGCTGATCAGCGTCCAGGATAATAGGAACTGGGGGTAGCCCCGTGTACTCACTCATTCGCTCACTATATATTTGGATGTTTTCGAAGTAGGGATGTCGGACTTGGAGAAGGGAGTATTGTGGAAAGCGCGGGTGGGGTAATAAGAGGTGGAAACATGTCCCCCTCCTCGTCTGTAGTTTTTGGCGTTGCTGCGGAACGGAAAATGTTGACCGGAACTTTGGCAATTTACAGTTATGGCACATGTGCCACACGAGACAGATCGTTGTTCCAAATCTATAAATCCTGACACATGAAATGCGTAACGTATAATATTCCCTATACTTGGTTTGGCGCTAATTACCATTCAAATCGATTTGCGGGCCCTCGATGGCCGAGTGGTCTAAGGCGCTTCGCTGATGACCGCTAGCCTCACACCGCTGAACTGGCACGGGTTCGAGCCCAGCTGGTCCATGTGTGAAAGTTTGTCAGTTACTAGCCGAAGGGCGGTGGTTCTCTCCATGTACTCTGGCTTCCTCCACCAACCAAACTGATTGTCACCATATGAGTGAAACAATCTTGAGTGTGACATTAAGCCAAGTCTACCGCCCCCCTCCTCCCTGAAATCAATTTGTATTATCCATATGTGGCCACCATATATGTGGACAATGTGACCGCTTCACTGCCTCGTCGTAATAGTAAATGATTTCAAAAGAGCTGACTAAGATTCGAAACATAGTCGGAAACTGGGTTCAATTCGTATACTCGTATGTTGGGTTCCATATTGTTGAATGGGTTTAAGAATTGTGTGAGAGTGGAGTGGAGTGGAGGACGGAGGTATTGTGCTACCCAATCCCGACAAATACGTCGCCTGTAAAAAATAATATACCCATGCAGAAAAGTTAATGGAAGACAATATTAATCACAAGCAACTCTGACAACATGCACTATATAGGCTTAAGGTACTGTAATTTTTCATAGAATGTTTTTTGGCATTGTGCTGTCACGTATATTGCAAGCTGGTCTGAATTTGTATAAACATGCAGGCGACATTTTGTTATCTCAAACCCAGTGGCAAATTCGCAACACATGCATCAGGAAGAAAAATGTATATGTATTTAACGACCAGACAAGTCAGACAGATAATTTGTAATTTCCCAAAATGTGAGCTAATTATATAGTCTGGATGAATGTCATACAGAGTAATTTCCTGTTTGATTAATTAATCCCGAAGGTGATATATTATATGTTTTAATATCTGGCTGCGATAAGGCTGTTAATTAATTGTACCATTCAATAAGGACGTCCGGGCTGTAAAATTCGTGCAAATAAAGGAATATAATAAACGCCGCACCATGGAAAACGAATTAACCACAACACAGTGGTCCATCGGCCATTAATCAAAAACATACTTCGATCTATAAAATTATACAGGTGTATGATGATAAAGCACTTAATTACTTCAATAAAGAGTGGACGATGCAATAATGGGTAAAAATATTTGGTTAATGACCGTCTATTTGCTCAGGTAAAGTCAGCGCAGACAGCAAACATAATCAACGCGATATTGCAATCCATTATCATGTTACTGTTCGGCAGGTAAAACGTGTCACGCCCGTGGAGCTGTACCAGCAGTTCTGATCGATCTCATTTGAAATTCGAATAATATTTTCACTGCAGAATTTTATGATTTTTTTTTTGCGCTGAATAAATATACAATGATCGACGCAGATTAAAGCGGGTACTTGCAGCTGGACCATGCATGTGAACGTGTGCAATCTAATACGTCAATATGTGCTTGTAGTTTTATCAACTTATAAATAGGTTCCACTCCATAATGATTGAAATAGACCATTATTGACGGTATATTATTCTCTTGTGAAACCCGCATAGTTTTGAGAAATCTCATTTACGCATTTATTGTAATAAATATCCTATAATTTATTTTCAAAACGAAAACCGGGAAATAAATGCGTCCCATTTTTTGGTATTATATTTATGACGTCCAATCTAATTAAAATTAAATCCTATCTGCTCCCCCATTTGGATATGTCGCTGATAGGACCAAACAGGCTTTGCAGTAACTCGAGCGTCAACCAATCCTGGGAACGCTTCGAAGGGCTTTGAAGGGAACATAATGGTAACGATTATTTGGTTGGTTTAGCCAAACTAGACGTCGCGTTGGTGGGGTGTCTTTTCATGTTGCCGCGGTCCCGATATTGTGGCATCATAATACGGGGTAGATGTTTGGACTGGTCTTCGGTGTAAACATTGGGATAAACGGAGGCGGTGACCCTATCTCCCCTCCCCGACTGCAAGTGGATCAGTCCAGATGCGACCGTGATGTCATAATGCTATTAAATATTAATGCAAGGGCGCTCAGAACATCAAATTCAATTGAAATACGTAAGATCCTATATAGCGACATGTATGATTGGGGAGCATTGATAGGATATTAATTTATTAAGATTGATATCACGTCGAAATAGATGTAGTGTTGTCGATATCTCTGGTCGTCGATTGTTTTAACAGCTGTTATTTTGTGCACAGTACTTTAACGAAGTCATCCACTCTATCAAGACGATTGAATGGCTAGATAAAGTGGATTATACCTCAACAGGGAACCATGATGGCTAAACTATCAGACTTATCTGTTTTGAACAGAGGAAGCCTTTGGGCCGCAGCGTCTCGTGCGTATATTGTTTCATCTTTCTCTCTGAGAGAGAGGTCTTTTTGTTACGGAACGATATTCAGACTGTTTATAAACTCTTCGATACTATTTGAGAATATATCACGGCAAAATAACGACGGTCGATATCCATGTTTACCAATACAATACAATACATGGCAGTGTGACTAACGTCACAGTACCTACGAAAGTAGTATACAAAGAGTCTTTCATCCAAATAGCGCCTCACTGCGCATGCGCAGAAAAAAAAATGGGGAGGTTTTGGGGCGGTATTGGGGCGGTGTGCGCAGGAGTGTTGTGCGCAGGTATGACGTCACTTCCGGTTTGGGTGAATGGGGCGTCACCTTGGGGGCATGTATTTCTCCGCGGTGATGCGGTCTGGTGGTGATGCGGTCTGCCTCCGCGGACCGAAAGTAGTCCCAAACCCGTGGATTTTCGTGGAAGTGTTCGGCAATCTGTAGGGACCGCTAGTGGGCTGATGGGGTCGAGTGAGGTATCAAAGTGAAGCTTAGGTGAAGGGGCATCTAATGGGCTGGGTGTGGGGTTGACATATCGGCCTTCTGCGCATGCGCGGCGGCCGAAGGGTATGAAAATAGCCTTTTTGAGAGATAGGGGAGCCCCTAGTGGACCGATGGGGTCGAGTGAGGTATCAAAGTGAAGCATATGTGAAGGGGCATCTGATAGGCTGGGCGCGGGGTTGAACTATCGTCATTCTGCGCATGCGCGGAGGCCCAAGGGTATGGAAATAGACGTTTTGGAGCTAGGGAAGCCCTAATGGACCAATCGGGTCGAGTGAGGTATCGATGTGAAGCATTCGTGAAGGAGCATCTGATGGGCTGGGTGTGGGGTTGAAATATCGGCATTCTGCGCATGCGCGGTGGCCCAAGGGTATGGAAATAGCGGTTTTGGAGCTAGGGGAGTCCCTAATGGGCCAATGGAGTCGTATGAGGTATCAAAGTGAAGCATTCGTGAAGGGGCATCTGATGGACTGGGCGTGGGGCTGAAATATCGGCATTCTGCGCATGCGTGGTGACCCAAGGGTATGGAAATAGACGTTTTGGAGCTAGGGGAGCCCCTAATGGTCCAATGGGGTCGAGTGAGGTATCAAAGTGAAGGTGAGTTGAAGGGGCATCTAATGGACTGGGTGTGGGGTTGACATATCGGCCTTCTGCGCATGCGCGGTGGCCGAAGGGTATGGAAATAGACGTTTTGGAGCTAGGGGAGCCCCTAATGGTCCAATGGGGTCGAGTGAGGTATCAAAGTGAAGGTGAGTTGAAGGGGCATCTAATGGACTGGGTGTGGGGTTGAAATAGCGGCATTCTGCGCATGCGCGGTGGCCCAAGGGTATGCAAATAGCCGTGTTGGAGCTAGAGGAGCTACTAATGGTCCAATGGGGTCGAGTGAGGTATCAAAGTGAAGCCTAGGTGAAGAGGCATTCAGGCAATGGGGTGGGTGCATGTAAAGTTTTTCCTGAAAAAAAAAAAACGGAAAACGGACTTTATCGAAAAACCTGGGGAAATGCCTATATGGGGTATGAGGGGTATATAGGTCGACGGGCTTAACGGGGCTTGTCTATCAATAGAGTTATCTCCCCCTAGTTCCAGGGTGGGTGTATGTAAAAATTTTCCTGAAAATATGCGGAATACGGACTTTATCCTAAATTACGGGAAAATGCCTATATGGGATATGGGAGGTATAGGACCATCCTGGGAAACGTACTTCTATACATTTGCGGTAGGGTTGTGGGGTCTCGTTTTACTCGTCTCGTCATTTAGAACATGATAGGAAGTGTCCCCGCGCGAATCGGTGAAATTTTTGAAAAAAGTCACCGAGCCCCATATAGACCCATACTGGGGTATAGGTTCAATGTTTATCCTACTGGGAAACCCACTTCTATACATTTGCGGTAGGGTTGTGGGGTCTCGTTTTACTCGTCTCGTCATTTAGAACATGATAGGAAGTGTCGCCGTGCGAATCGGTGAATTTTTTGAAAAAAGTCACCGAGCCCCATATAGTCCCATACTGGGGTATAGGTTCAATGTTTATCCCCCTGGGAAACGTACTTCTATACATTTGCGGTAGGGTTGTGGGGTCTCGTTTTACTCGTCTCGTCATTTAGAACACGATGGGTAGGGTTGCGGAGCGAATCGGTGAAATTTTTGAAAAAAAGTCACCAAGGCCTGGGTAGGCCCATAGGCCTATACTGCATGGCTATGGGTGTATAGGGCCATACGGGGTGGACATGTTGGAGTCTAGGGGAGTCCCTGGTGGTCCAATGGGGTCGAGTGAGGTCTTATTTTGAAGCTCTCGTGCAGCAGCATCCGACTGGGCTAATGGTTCGTCCGTGTTCAATAGTCTGCGCATGCGCACTCTGGCCGTAGTATAGAAACAGGCATTTTGGGTGCTATGTAGGGGTGTGTTTGGGTTAGAGATG
>JAVTVY010008987.1:0-46036 GCA_036873755.1 Hanleya hanleyi
TGGTCAAACCGGATGTCCCTTATTTGGTTAAGGATCAATTGCTTCATCAACCTTTGGCATCCAAGTTCATTTTCAATAATGCTATTGAGTCTGTTATGCCCTCGGTTCGTGAAGAGCGGACATCGCGCTTGATTGCTTCTGTAGCTCGTCGTCCGGGCGTCGCCGCGGATCGTAAATCGAGACGAGGTCGTACTTCCTCTACCACTACTACCCAACAGGAGGGGGCACCTCGGAGTAATTTTCGTGGTATTGACAAACCTCCACGAGGCCGTGGTCGCCGTTCCTTTCGTGGAAAATCTTCCAAACGAAGTGGACATTCCAACAAGCCGGAGATTTTCAACTTCTTGCTTTCCGCTCATTTACTCATCAGGTTGTGGGCGGGCGTCTACAAGTATTCTACGAGAATTGGCGGCTCATCACCGACGACGCCTGGATTATAAGAGTTTTAAAGGAGGGCTTCCTTTTCAATTTTCAGTCACTCCCCAAACTCATCGCTTGGCCTCGTTCCTCTCGTCTGCCAGTTCCTGCAGTTCACTTACAGACGCTGCTGTCTTCGGTCACCACGCTCATCGACAAGGGAGCAGTAAGGGAATTACCACGGACCGAAGACAGTGTAGGTTTTTACAGCCATGTGTTTCTGGTACCAAAGAAGGACTCAGACCAGATGCGAATGGTGATCGACCTAAAGGTTTTGAACAAGCTTCATCTCATCACTCCACCTCATTTCAAGATGCCTTCTGTGTCATCGATTCGGGCCCGCGTACATCTCCAGGATTGGTTGGCCTCAGTCGATCTCCAGGACGCGTATCTTCATATACCAATTCATCCACGTCATCGCCGTTACCTACGCTTCATGATCAACGATCGCCGCTTCGAATGGCAGGTTCTTCCTTTCGGTGTCAACATCGCCCCTTGGTTGTTTACCCGGATCACTACACCGGTTATGGCCTTTCTTCACTTACGAGGGATTCAAATCGAGGTCTATATCGACGACATACTCCTGTGGGCGGCGGACGAGTCTCTCCTCAACGCCCAGGTCCGGTTCACGTTACTGGTGTTACGGCACCTAGGTTTCATCCCTCATCCTCTCAAGTCAGAGTTAGTCCCGGCGCAGGTGCGCCGATACATTGGAGCGATATTCGATACTCGGTTACAACTGGTGTACCCTCCAGAGGATCGTTGGGACAAAATTCAACTGCTGGTTCGAAAGTTTTTGTCATCAACGTCACAGACACGGCAGCGGTGGCAAAGTCTGGTGGGTTTGCTTACTTCCACACAGGGCCTTACTCATTACGGCCGACTCCAAGTTCGGCCTCTACAGTATCATCTGTTTCCTTTCCTACAGACGCCCTCCCTAAATCCTGCGGTGCCGGTATTGACGTCTCTACATCCACATCTGATTTGGTGGCTCTCTCGCCACAACGTCGTGCAGGGAGTACCATTCCGTTTTCCGGTTCCGGTTCACCATCTTTACACCGATGCTTCGGAAACCGGCTGGGGAGCCCATCTGGACGACTTGGAAGTGTCCGGCAGATGGTCAACATTGGATGCCAGACTTCACATCAACCTTCTGGAGATGAAGGCAGTCATCCTAGCGGTTCAACATTGGAGTCAACGTCTCACGAACTCGTCTCTTCTCATCGCGACGGACAACTCCACGGTCATTGCCCACATCAACAAGATGGGTACCACCCGATCGCTATCAACGTTTCGTCTGGTGTGGGATCTGTACGACTGGGCTCGCCTTCATCATTGTTATATCCATGCTCGCCATGTTCCCGGTCGTCTCAATGTCTTAGCGGACAGCCTGTCCCGGCCAGACACCGTTCTTCAGACAGAGTGGCAACTTAATCGGGAGGTGTTCCGGCAGATTTGCAGCATTTGGGAATCACCTTTGATCGATCTGTTTGCGACGAGGAACAACGCCCAGCTAACCCTGTTTGTCAGTCCAATTCTGGATCCTCAAGCCTTCGCCATCGACGCTCTGTCTATCAACTGGGACAACTTCCTAGCTTATGCCTACCCACCGATGGCCCTGATTCTGGAAGTTCTTCAAAAGATTTCTCGACACGACTGCATCATTCTGCTCGTAGTCCCGTGGTGGCCTCGTCGACAGTGGTTCCCGATTCTGGTCCCGCTCCTCACTGCTCCACCACGTTGTCTCCCAGTTTGGCCCAGCCTGTTATGTCAACCGCACGGGATTCTCCATGACAACCTGTGGTGGCTCAACCTACACAGTGTTCGAATTTAAGAAAAATTTGAACCAGTCCACCGGACTGGTGAGCCAAAAATGTTACCAGTCCGCAAATATTTTTACTAGTCCGTTAATATTAAATAAAAGATCATGTGGGAACATTTGTCATCATGAATATTTTGTGCTCTGTTAGGGTTGCTACTAAATAAGAAATTAATAATTGTGCATTTCTTGAGCGCGTGTGAAGATAATCACAGACGACAGACCCCATCGGCTAGACTTTGACGGCGACTTTGACTGCACGTGTCGTCGCGAAAAACACTGCTTCAACAAACGCCATTTCAAGCCAAAAATCAGTAGATTTCTTTCGAAGTTGATGGAGAATATGTTTAAAATTATCCTGGTAAACATGATCAGGTCGACTGAAGTGTAATCATGTTGCTGATTTATCGATTCCCGACCTGGAATTGGGAGCTTTATATTCTGAAAAGATCGCCAACCTGCTGACGGCGTTCACACCGCTTTACGGTTGTTGTTGTTGTCGTAAAATGCGGCTGTGCCGTGGTCGTGATTTCGTTGGAATTTTTTTTAGACTCTCACAATTTATTTAGACTCGGTCGAGTAACCGAAAACAAACATTTCGTTTTTCATTCTTTACAAATTGTGCGGAGATATCCAGAGAAATAGTTTACACAATGAACTGAGAGCTTTTTTGTTACCAGTCCGACGGACTTGTTGTTCAGTCACTCACACCAGTCCGTTTGATTTTTTACCAGTCTCGGACTGACGGACAGGTGCCAAATTCGAACTCTGCTACACGTCTGCAGACTATCCAGAATGCACTCTCACTCCAAGGATTTTCAGCAGAGGTTGCACGGACGATGGTTTCAGCCAACCGATCCTCCACATCGCAGCTCTATCAGGCGAAATGGGCCTATTTCGTCTCCTGGTGCCGAGAACATGATGCCGATCCCGACTCTGCCTCTGTTTCCCTAGTAGCTGACTTCCTCCTTCACCTTCACCGTGATAAGAAGTTTCAAATCAGCACCATTGAAGGGTATCGATCTGCTCTGGCTAGGGTATTACGGCTTACTTCAGGTACTGACATTAGCCTTAATGATAATATCTCTGCGCTAATTCGCGCCTTCGCATTACAGTCGCGTCGTACTCGCCAACTGTTACCGAAATGGGATATCGGCGTGGTTCTGTGTGCTCTGATTCATCCACCTTTTGAACCCTTAGAGGCCGCGTCTATAAAAGCTGTGTCTTATAAGACGGCCTTCTTGGCGGCGTTTGCTTTGGCGTCCAGAGTGTCTGAACTTCATGCTCTTGAAAGATCTTCTATGACCTGGACAGCGGATTGGTCTCGCATTTCTTTTCGGCCCATTCCTGAATTTATCGCCAAAAATGAGTCTGTTCGTTCAGGTCCGTGCGCTCAACGTTCGTACTCCATTCCTGCGTTATCAGACTTTGTACATGGCCTCGAGGACGATCTTCTACTATGTCCCGTTTGAGCCATTCACCACTATCTTACTCGTACCGACCCCGTTCGCGGCTCTCGGCGCCTGTTATTTGTGTCTCTTCGCCCGTCTGCAAGGCGTGACATTACAAAAAATACCATTGCCGCATGGCCGAAGAAAACCATTAAGTGGTCTTATCAACTGGCCATTGACGCCCCTCCGCTGTTGTCTACCGCTTCTTCACATGAGATTCGAGCCATAGCTACGTCATGGCCCTTATGGAAGAACTTGTCCCTCCATGACATTGTCCAGTCTTGTGCCTGGACGGCGAACTCCACGTTCACCAATTTCTATCTGAGAGATATGTCAGTCCAATCAGATAGTGTGACCACGCTTGGGCCGCTGGTGGCTGCCCAGCACGTGGTCAAGTAAAATTTCAAAAAGGGGGGGGCGGCATTTTGGATCACCACAGCAAATCAGACAACTTGCTGTATCATCTCATCTCCCATTCGTACATATGCTAGAAGGAAGAAATAAGTCAGATGGCTGGCCAGGGATGCTCATTTCATCAATATAAAGGCCTGACACTATGGTGAGTTTTAAACTTTGCCTTAACTGCGGTTTGTTTGTGTCTTTCAGTAACTGACTTCCTTCTAGATGTCTCAGCTGGGTCAACTGCGTTTCAACTCAAAAGACACCTGTTCCTGTCCTAGTGTCAACAGTAGTGATGACAGTACAGAGAGTTGACGTTGCGCAGCCTGACCCAGAGAGCAAGCACGGTCAATTCCAACGCATCCTTCATCACTCCAAGTATGGTGAGTTGACCTGAAGAGGCTTGCGGACTGAGAGTGGTGTGGACTTGGTTACCCTCTAAGATTCGGCTAGTATACGCTCTCACCGAACTTAATGGTCGGACCAAGGATCTCCCTGTATGCAATGGCTGTGGCTGATTCCCCCCCTAAGACATACAGTGCCTACCAAGGGGACCTTTCTTGTTGCCTATCGTGCCCGGGTATCCTACAACTTGGTGGAAATGTGTACCACACCACGAGCACAGCTACATGGATGGAGACACTCAGATAAGTAAAACTGTATCAACTCCTTCAATTACCCTTACGTCTGTGACCAGGGTTAACTTGTTGAGTATTAATGTCTCAGATTTATACCCATGTCTGTGTCGTTCCAGCGATTACTAGTCTGCTATGGGAGTTACCACGAGGCCGAGATTCCCGCCTCCATATGTTGGTACTGTGGCATGAATTGAAACAGGTTTAAGATTTGGGAATCAAATATCAAACATTTATAAACAATGTTTCTATTTGTTACCAAATCAAACCTGTTTCAATTTGATTGACCCTCCCTCCGTCCCCTCATGCCGGCCTTAAACACTATACAGGTCTCGGTAATTACAATGAGAAAGAGGACTAGAATGGTTTGAGCAGAGCCTTTATAGTAATGCCGCTGGGATAGATGGGAGAGCTCTCCTAGGGGCAGACAACTCTCCGCTAGGGGAGCTAACTTTTAGTTTTAACTTCCGTTTTCTACGTTGTATCATCTTCCTGACGGAGATTAATAGGCATGAATTGAAACAGGTTTGATTTGGTAACAAATAGAAACATTGTTTATAAATGTTTGATTTCTCAACCGTATCAATATTAATTTTATATTCTGACGCCAGATGTAGTAGTGATGTGTGCCTAGGCTAGCAAAAGCTACTGCGATATAGGCCTAAAATATCCCCCATTAAAATCTTCCCTCCATTCCAACCCGAATTCTATATATGTACGTCTCGCTCATTCAAAGTCCCAACCCAATCTGGCGATCTCAGAGCATGCAACGGAGCATGCCAGTTCAAGGCCAAAACCGGTTTGGAGCAATCTCCTGGCATGTACGATTTATTTCGAGGTAACAGGGCTAGCAGTTTGGATCGTAAAGCTATCCCTGCAACAGTACTGTATGTAATAGCTTCTCACTACTGTATGTTCAAGTGACCAGTCATCATCTGCACTCTGTTTTATCCCACTGTAAGTCCTGATTGGAATGCTACACTGTCTAGTTCTCTGAAGTCGGTTGGAAATATATTTTCAGGAACTTTAATGTAATGTATCTTTCTGTGTGGAGACTCACCGATCCTATTTCATTTCATTATCAGATTAAAATACTGTTTAAAATCAGTATTTGTTGAGTGGAGATGGATTCTTAAGATAGGATAAAATATCTAATATAATGAATTCATTTCTTCCAATATACATCCAAAAGTCGAGGAACCAATTAACAGGTTATCTTCTTTTCAGAGCCACATCTGTAGACAATGAGCTGAACAAAGCCCACGTGGACACACCAAGCCATCGCTCCAGGAAAGGCTCCGTGTTTGGCAGTCTGGAGAAAATGTTTAACATGTTGACCCCTAAGAAGCAGAGCAAATCAGGTGCTGAAGGGCCAAGGAAAGTCAAGGTACTATCACGGTGTAGTGTGTTGTGGGGTGATTGTTTTTATGGAGCTTGTAGCATAGCTGGGAAATCTTGGTATTTCAGTCACAAAGACATCCATCTGTCAATACGGCCCAGTTTCTGGTCTAGTTCACATTGTCATCAAAGCTTTGGACCCCCCTGGGGACTGACCCTCTCCTATCTCCAAAAGTATTCCTCGCCCCACCCTCACTCTCATCTTCTGGGAGCATACATCGTGCTAAAATTATTGAACCCATTCACTCACCCCCATCTTCACATTTCAAGTTAAATACTACACTAACGTTCCGTCATTTTCCTTGACCTAATGAATAGAGTAAATTGTTCAAACCGGTAAACGCATGTGATGTCATATAGCCGATCAAGATAGGAGCTTGCCAACACCGTGCAGCGAGGGTTTTCTTTGATGTGTGCCTTTGTCAGGGCCGTATCCAGGGCCATTATGAAGCCGGTATACGTATGGGCGCCCAAACTCAGGCGCCCAAACTCCAGGTCAAAAATATCTTTTTTGGCTGCTTAACCTTACTACATTAAACTGGAGTTCAACTGAAGCCTTCTTCAAACTTTGTAATTCAATACAGTGTCGCGACCGCTATCATAACTTCTGAGTCATCGAACATGCGTTGCTGGCCACGCTTTATGCATTACATACTCTAAATGGCATTGCATTCACCCCCCTAGTAGGCAATGATCGCTGTGCTACGGTGGTTTTCGCCTGGTCTTCCTACAGCAATCAAAAACTTGAGAACAACCAATGTGTGGGGAATGCGCTATATCGGTGGCAACAACAACGACCACGTGTTTGAGATAACAGGATTACGGGGAAACGGGGAAAATATACACCCTGGCACTGATCAAAGTAATGAAATGGTATTTTCGAGGATGCAACAAACCCTGATGTAAGTCAACAGCATCGGAGATGCAACAAACATCAAATTTACATGCAACAACAACAACAACGTCAAATACCGGTGTCCCCAAAAAATCTCTGGATACGGCCCTGTTTGTGATTTTCAAATATGGCAAGTGGTGGTTGTATTGATGTTAATTTCTTTCGAATAGCCAATCAAATTTGAACTTCGAAGAGGTCATACATTGCACTTCTCCTAATATGGACCACAGAATATTTACAGGCCTCGATATAGTAGGCGATCGAACCGATCGATCGCCTCAACAAGATTTCAGCAGAACGATAATTTGATCTCCCCGGTTATGTCAGGTGATCGGTAAAAGTTTATTGTGAACACTATGGTTCTGTTAAATTTAAAATCACGTTTTCGTTGACTCGGCAAAACTGGGACAAGGTCACAGAGAAAAGTGTTGACCAGTTCAATAACTGAATAAAAAACATGTCTAAATCTGCGTATTTAAGCCGATTCTTTAAACTACCACGTAGATTCGGCAGTTTCTGGGGAATTCCAAGCTTGAACTGGCTAAGTTAAACAGCGTCATTGATTGGCCGAGACTGAGGCCCGGCGTGAGAGGCCCGGCGTGATTGGAGGTACAGGGTTTGTTTGCACGTGGTCGCTATGGTCACTGTCGAGACCGAGAAAGAATGCAGACGAATGGCGGGCAGATATCTACGGCGCAGATGAACAGGTCTCGGGGGGGGGAAAATATTTATAATAAAATCAGATGCGCGGATTTGACAAGTTAGCCATCAATGTTAGATACTCTGATTGTTTACACACGCGTTACGTGAAATATTCAGGAATTTGGAAGCAGATTTTACTATTTTTCGAACATTTCTCTTGGAGCACACCAAACACATTTGGTGTTAAACCGCGCATTTTCCGTCGATTATTTCTGTTCGTCTCAACTAAAAACCCCCTCTCCCGATTTCATTTTACCCTTATTACAAAACATATCAACAGCTTGATGAAAGTATATAGTTATAATTAGGTTTTACTCAAAGTAGACGTAAAAAATTGCAAAAATGATCCATTACAGTGACCCGACAAAATCCTTTTTCATGGGTTCGGTGAACAGAGTTAAGTCATTTTGCACAATTCCACTTGAGAAAAACCAATCATACATTCATACAACATGTAATCTCTAGTTTTAGGTGATCGGTTCAGGTGATCGATTGGTTACCTGGTTGATCTACCAGGAGATCAAAAAATCGATCACCTGAACCAAAAATCAGGGGATCAATTTTTTTATCACCCCGTGCTGTCTTATTTCGAGGCCTGATTTACAGAGCTATGACATCACCAAACTCGTATTCTGAGCAGTTAATGTGTTATGTTTAAGCCTTGCCCCAACCCTAGTATATAGTTGGAGAGCTTACATTGTGCTACAATTATTGAACTTATTTACTCACCCAGGGAGACTGAGCCCTCGATCGATCTCCTAAACTAAGTCTCGACCCACCCCCAACCCTGATATACTCCAGGAGCTTACATCTTGCTAAAAAAAAGTCGATCACTTCTCCCGGGAGTATGTCCCCAGCCCAGACAGATTTTGGGCTTGAATTGAACTCTAGTTAACTGTTGCTTGTTCTAAACAGCTAACTAGAGTTCAATTCAAGCCCAATTGGAGAGGTGGAGCCACACGTTTCAAGTTTTCGCTGTTTTTGCCAGATTTCTTGGGTTGTTATGAAAATATCAAGGAATTCATTATATAGGTTCACCTGTAGATGTTAACTCGCCTCTACCTACTTTGTACATCACAAATATATATACAGGTCTTGAATACTTCGCTGTTCTTTCTTTTTTGGCCATTCCTCCTTTGGTTTATGCTTTTAATACTTGCTGCATCTGTGGAAATATTATTTTAATTTCTACAGATTTTCTGAATCTCTGAATTTGAATTCCTGTAAACATTCTATATGCACGGCCATGTCATACTAATACCATACTCCTGCTCAAAGATATTCCTGTTTTTGTCTATTTCAGGCTCTACATAATGTGTTTAGGACGTGTGAAACTTCAGCAGATTATGTTCTTAGACGGTTAAAAGGCACAATAGATGCCAAATGTATACCATATAAACAAAGCGAGTAAGTGGTTCCTGCTTTAGAAATTGAATACTATATTCGTGCTACCCAGTCCCCCAACAGGCATACTCTGTTCGCAATAAAGAAAGAAACAACTGAGTTTTAATACAGATTGGTGTTGGTTGAAGAAAAATGTTACACTTTGGTTGAGGAAATTTGTTGAGCTCTGATTAGACATTTGTTGATGTCTTTAGCCCTTTCTGGAAAGTGTCTGATCTCCCCTTGAATAACTGCCGCTCTCTAAGGTTAGAGGTATGAAAAGCTCCTTCCGGGAAGTAGTCACCTCGGTTTCACTTTTACCAAAGGCACCCGCAATTATCTTGAATAATATATTGATAAATCATTCCAGAATATCTGTTTAAAAAACTTTTGTTTTTAGTTTTTACCCCTCGGCCAAAATTTGGCCGAAGGGTATTGTCGTCGTCATGTACGTCCGTCCGTCCGTCCGTCCGTCTGTCCGTCTGTCCGTCTGTCCGTCACACCTTTCTCGTTACCAAGATATCTTTAGAACGACTTACCCTAGGCACACCAAACTTGCAGTGCTTATCCATATGCTTGTGCCCCAGAACCCTATTGAATCTGGACCTGATTGGTTGGAAACTTTGGCGGCCATCTTTAATTTATGCGAAACCATCACAGCTTTCTCGTTACCAAGATATCTTTAGAACGACTTACCCTAGGCACACCAAACTTGCAGTGCACATCTATATGCTCATGACTCAGAACCCTATTGAATCTGGACCTGATTGGTTGGAAACTTTGGCGGCCATATTTAATTTATGCGAAACCATTAATCTTGTGTATCTCAGGTACCATTTCACTGTTCAGTGTGAAACTTAGTATAGATCATCGATGCATCAGTAACAGTTTCCCTGATTCGGTGGAAACCTTGGCGGCCATCTTTAATTTATGCAAAATCTTTAATGATATATATCTCTGATACCATTCAAGTGTTCTATACAAAACTTGGTATACAGCATCGATGTATCAAGAGACCTTCATCAGTTCCTCTGAGTGGCGGAAAGGATGGGCGGCCATCTTTAATTTATGCAAAATCATTAATGATCTCTATCTCTGATACCGTTCAAGTGCTCGATGTAAAATTTGATATACATCATCGATGCATCAATAGACTTACGATAAATGACAGCTCTGGTGTTTCTGGTTGGGCGGAAACCTTGGTGGCCATATTTAATTTATGCAAAATCTTTAATGATGTATATCTTTGATACCATTTCAGTGTTCTATATGAAACTTGGTATACAGCATTCATGTATTAGAAGACTTGCAATGAATAACCACATCAGTTCTCCTGAGTGGTGGGAAGGATGGGTGGCCATCTTTAATTTATGCGAAATCATTAATGATCTCTATCTCTGATAACTTTCAAATGCTCGATGTAAAATTTGGTATACATCATCAATGCATCAAGAGACTTATGTAATGAATACCGGTTTCTCTGATTGGATGGAAACCTTAGAGACCATTTCTAATTACAAATTTTTCATAATCTGTATATTTGTCACTTGACTGCTTGATGTTCCTGAAGTCTTGGTTTCAAATTGAATACATTATGAATGGCTGGCGCCCAGAGCCGAGGGGTTTTCTGATGCGCAGCTTCGTATTTTTACATGAACCGATGGATCCTGCATACATGTACATTACAAAGATAATTTTCTGGAAAACAATTGCATATTTAATATCTAAAAAGAATGCGAGTGCCTTCGGTACTTACGGGAAGTTCTGTGCACCCGCCCCAAGTAGAACAAGGGAGATAAAACCCTTTCTGAATTGGGCTATATGTGGGGAAAGGTTAAGCTCCTGTTCAGTATAATGCAGAAACTACTACCCTCGATGGCCATAACTAAACATCCCACCATATATATTTGCCATGTTTTAGAGCTCTCAAACTTCCTTGAAAGGTTTCTCTAAGTTTGTTTAAGGGTGGCATCTGAACCCAATTTCGAGAGGCAGCTTTGCCCCAAATATGATAGGGATCTCCATGAATATGAGAAATATGTCAACATTGAACGAATCCTAGCTCATTAAAGCTTTGGACTACCTTATAACCTCATATACTTTGAAAGCTTACATCATAAGTTAACATGCACTTGTGATGCATTCATTACCCCTGGGGATGAGTCCTCGACCCCTCCCGACTGTGTCCCCCACCCGCCTTCACCATAAGCCTATATCTCACTATAACATCTGCTTTCTTGCATTTTCAGTTACACGTTAAGGTGCACAGTGATGGACGACTGGGGCAGGATACGCCTGGCCTTCGACCTCGAGGTCTGTATCCTTCCCAAGATGCCCTATATTGGTGTATGCAGAAAGCGCGTCAAAGGCGACGTTTGGCACTACAAGAAACTCTGTGAAGACATTCTTTCCTCCTCAAAGATGTAGCAACTTTTAACAGGTACACTCACTATATTACACCATCTAGCTGTGATTGAAACAAGTTATCCTTGCAGCTGTTGGAAAATGTCCGTCATCTCTGGAAATGTAGTTGTATATTATAGTAAATATTAATTTGGTAAAAAGAAAAATCAGAAATTCCAGTATGCTGTTGAGGTGTTCAGAAGTTTGCCTTATGTCGGAGAAGTGTCAGAAATTTCATTGTTGATATTCTGATTACCTGCACATTTCCCTTTTATAGATCATATATCTACCTGGAATATTTTTTTATGTCACTGAATATACTTGTAGCTTAAAGAAGTTACCACCATGGAAATATATTTCTCTCACTTTTCAGGAATCTGTTTTTGGACCATGTTCCCATGTGCTCCCCATGCCTGTGTACTGTGCTGTCAAACCAGGGTTCTTCCAGAATGTAAACTGCATCAGAAGAGTTGTCTCATTATTTATGCATAGATGCTGCTAGACGGTCCCTTGTTTCCGAAATATTGACTTACACAGGCTATATTCAGAATGGATGTCCCAGAAAGATTTTGTTTTAACAAATCTGCTTCATAGAGAACTTAAAGGTGAAATGCAAAGGCTTTTATATTTTCTTTTCAATGGTCTTCATCGGTTAATTAATGTTGGAACTATCAACCTATATATACTTATATGAAATCCCCATTGCTTATCTGCCCTGGTTTGTGACATCACACCTGGCTGGATGTCAATACTTGTAATGTTCAGTTTTCGGACGCTAGTCTGATGTGACATCACAATCAAGAAAAGAGAAGTGATGACGAATTGTAAATCAGAATTCAACTGCAATTGCGGCGTCAAATTTTTTAATGTTTCGAGCAGACGAAGTAGATAGACAGATATTTCTATGATTATTCTACCGATGTATTAGATATAAAAAGGAAAATCTAAAAACCTTTTCAGTTAACCTTTAAATATTTAGGTAGGAAGAATATTACATAACCTGATTTTTCATACAAGAATTCCCCATCAGTGGCAAATATTCCTAATTGATTAATGTTCCAATTGAAATATCATTTAAGAAGATAATCCATATCGGTTTTAATTCAAATCATATATTTTATAATAAATTTTAAAGACAATGGATCTCTGTAGTGTTGTGACAATACTAAAATTCACAGATGTTTTTTTAACTTGATCCGATTTATTGACGAACAATATTACCACACCTCCAGATCTCCAGATCTATACCGAACTTGTGGACTAAACAATGTACCATATTTATCATGTCTTGTAAATAGCATAATATGATTATCCGCTATACTTCATGGACTCGACACGTCTATACCACCATGACTGAAACTGATCGATGACCTCTCTCTCTCTCACTGGTGTAAATACTATTGTTTCCTCTTTCTGCAGGTGTTGTACATGTATTGTTTTAAGAAAATATTATTTTTATTATGTTTTTTTTAGAGGATCAGTGTAGCATATTGTAAATGTGAAGAGCAAAATGGTTTTCATTTAAATTTTGTTTCAATTTTGTTTAGCAATTTTGTGCTAAAACCTAGATGAACTTGTATATATCTACACACACGTCTATTTTATCGTAAAGGCCCAATTTAACTACACTGAAACCTGAGAATACCAACCCCTTGAAAAAGCGGAATCGTGTCAAAACGTAACGAAATTCGTAACACACGTTTTTCCTCATAGTAGAACGCGACGTTAAACCTTAATTCTCTCTCTCTCTTTCTCCCTTCCCCATGGTAGATATATATTACCCCTGATAATACTGGAACCTGTAAACTCTGGAAAATAACTTGGGTTTCACTTAAATATGCATCTAAACAATGTTAATTTGTCTTGTGAATTGAGTCACATGATCATATGAAATAACCAATCAGTGGGCCAGCATATTTGGGAAATCCACCGTTGACAAACCACCAGAAAAAGAATTCATTAATCCTACTGTGAAGTACCTGTTTACCATTTTCTTTCTCTGTTTTATTCCCACTGTATTCAAGTGTCAATGATATGCTGAGGACAATATCAGTGGCTTTCAACTAAAAGCATGTATCTGGAAAACTTAATTATGGAGATGATATGATTGCTTGAAGTTCAGAACAGACATTTTTTTTTACTTTTCAACTTTGTTATCACTGGTGCTGATGTGACAAGCTGAAACCTGAAAATACAGACACTCTAAAATCAACATTTTAATCTGGTCCCCTGCAGGATTGGCATTTCCAGGTTCCATTGTATAACATTTTATAACTGTATAATAGTAGCTATAAATTGGCTTTTTTCCCCCAAAATTATGACTGGCTTGCCATTATATCAGAAATGGAAAATATGAAACCTGTAGGAGATGGTGCGGTAAGGCAGGATTTTGGCCTACATACGGTGCAGTTGAAATCGAAAAAGAATAAAATGTCCTAAAATAATTGTTTTTTAATGTAAAGGCAAGAGAAAATATATGTACACAATATGTGAAATTTTCTAACTCGATTGCTTTATTGTCCCCCGCTACTTAGTAGGGGGGGGGACTTAGAAACACCGGTGTCCGTAATTCCGTAATTCCGTGATTCCGTAATTCCGTAAGATTTTCTTGTCCGGACAATAACTCGTGAACGATTTAACCGATCAACTTCAAACTTGGGGTGTGCCTTGACATTGGTGAGAGGACGGTTGGGATTGTTTTTCAGCAATGTGCGTAATCCAATATGGCCGCCGTCAGCCATTTTGGATTATAAGCAGTACGATCTTAGATTTTCTTGTCCGGACAATAACTCGTGAACGATTTAACCGATCAACTTCAAACTTGGGGTATGCCTTGACATTGGTGAGAGGACGGTTGGGATTGTTTTTCAGCAATGTGCGTAATCTAATATGGCCGCCATCAGCCATATTGGATTATAAGCAGTTGGATCTTGTCCGGACAACAACTCGAGAACGATTCAACCGATCTACTTCATATGTGGGGAGTACCTTGACATTGTTGAGAGGAGGATTAGGATTGTTTTTCAAGGACGTGCTTGATCCAATATGGCCACCATCAGCCATACTGGATTTCATTGGATTTTAAGCAGTTTGATCTTGTCCGGACAATAACTGGAGTACGATTTAACCGATCAACTTCAAACTTGGGGTATGCCTTGACATTGGTGAGAGGACGGTTGGGATTGTTTTTCAGCAATGTGCATAATCTAATATGGCCGCCATCAGCCATATTGGATTATAAGCAATTGGATCTTAGATTTTCTTGTCCGGACAATAACTCGTGAACGATTTAATCGATCAACTTCAAATTTGGGGTGTGCCTTGACATTGGTGAGAGGACAGTTGGGATTGTTTTTCAGCAATGTGCGTAATCTAATATGGCCGCCGTCAGCAGCTGGATTGTAAGCAGTTTGATCTTGTCCGGACAATAGCTGGAGTACGATTCAACTGATCTACTTCAAACTTGGGGAGTCCCTTGACCTTAGTGAGAGGACAGTCATGTATTATGTTTTATGGATGTGCATAATCCAATATGGGTGCCATCTGCTGTATTAGATTTATGTTAAGCTCATCAGCGATATCTCCATTTTCAAATCATACTGTTATCAATGATATGAGATATCATCGACCCCAAAAAATCGACCATAGAGGTCCATGGCCCCCGCAGCAGCAGCGCCAGTTATGGTGGATGTAATCCACCATAACTGGTGCTGCTAGCGGGGGACATGGACCTCTATGGTCGATTTTTATTATAGTTATGACATGAAATTGAAATCCGCAGCAGAATGTGCTATTTCGTGAAAAAAAGTGTCTTATTCGAGTCATCTAAACGCACATTTCAACACGAAGGACCCCTTGGACCAAAACGCCATTTAAAACCTGGTGATGTGCGGTGGCATATCTCCACTGCTGTAAAATCTTTTTTGGTCCAAGGGGTCCTCCATGTCTGAATATGTGTTTAAATGACTCGATTTAGACCCTTTTTTCATGAAATCGCACATTCTGTGGATTTCAGTTTCATGTCATAACTATAATGATAATGCAATCGAGCTAGAACTTTCACATATTGTATACATATGTTTTCTCTTGACTTTTACATTGAAAAATAACTATTTTTAAGACATTTTATTTTTTATCAATTTCAACCGTACCACGTACAGGCCAAAATGTCGCCTTATTGTACCATCTCCTTTGTTAATTCCAGAAGGGATAATCAATTCTATTCTATTGCTTGAATGTTTATCTCTAGCACAGTCCAATAAACAAACCTTGCACTTCAACATTTCAGACCCCACCTGTGTGGTTCCCGGGTGTGAAAAGCAATAGGACCCAACGTCGTGATATGACTGAAATATAGTTGAAAGCGACATTAAATCATATTCACTCACTCACTCTTCAACATTTCAACCCAAATTCCAGTTAATTATTCGTGTGCTGGTACATGAAAATTTAAATATGAAACTGTGCTCAAAATTAATGCCTATACTTGCCCTGGGCGATGGAAATTTGCTTGGGACAACCAACCTTGCCCGCTGCCTAGTTTATGAAAAAGAATGGTGATTTGAAGGCTAAAATGATAAATAAAATGTTGGGACAAGTGATTTATCCTTGGGACACTCCGGAATAGCCCTACTGAAATTTTCTCAAGGCAGGTATTCACTTTAGAATATGTTCTGTCTGCATCTATTTCTTATGTTTTCCTTTCTTAGCAATATTTGTTTCCAGTCAGCCTTGGTATATTGTACCTGAAAATGTCAACAGGATCAAATTTAGGTTTCATGATTTGTGTTTGACTGATATTTGCATGCCAGTCAAGTTGTTATCTAAGTATGTTTGTAATAAAATCATGTAATCTATTAGCATTTCTTCTTTGTTTTCTTTCATTATGGACTCCTTCATATATCACTAAACTTAGTTTAAAATAACTGGGGTACTTGTGTATAAAGTGTACGTCATATTCAAGATAACTATGAATAACAAAACATAATGAAGTTTTCCCCCCAACATTTCCCTCGTAGTCTGTCTCCGATGATGCAAAGGCAGCTTTCTACAGTGGGAGAGAAATCTTCACTGCCTCTTTTGATGTCAGAGATGAGGTTGACGACGTCATAGTTCGAGCGTTCTGCAAAGTCTATGGGACGTCGCGGCAGTGCAGGGAATTGAACAAATTTGCAACATTATTGCATTGTGACGTGGGTAATAGTTCCATAACAAGGTCACAAGTTCCGACATGCTTGTGGCGCTGTGCTCTAAATTAACAATGCCCTTTTTTGGATGGCGACCTACATTAAAATTGACTTATCCAAAAACTACATGTTCCAAGGAATGTATAAAATAAACATGAGAAAATTGACAGGACTTTTGAACATTTTAAAATCAAGTAGATCTCAAGTGTTGGGTGTATTACATATTATTCACAGTATACCAACTTCCCACATGCACACGTTATTCAAGCTGAAAATTAGAAAAAAAGTAGTACGCTATGCCCCATTTTTTTTAAAATCAATTTCTGATATAGGATGGTCTTCAGGAGCTATACAAAAACATTAAAAAATGGCGACTTTGTACCGAAACCACGGAGCCACCTTAAAGATGTAATCAGCCTCAAATGGATGAAGTTTTGTAAACTCTTCCCTGTGCGTTTTTTCAGCAGGGAAGATTACCAAAGCATCATATTTGATGATAGTGGGACAATGAGTGTAAGAATATCTTGTCAGAGAAATTTGAAACTCTTGTCTATTTCGCTGGGGTTTTTTTTGTTTCACCATTGAGTGTGCTGTACGCAGAGAGGAAAATGACGTCTTGGCTCAAGCATACGTTGTTAGAATGCACCACACGTGCATACTTGTTGACACAACCATGGAAAAATCAATTCCTTCTATTTTCTCGTGAATGGTAGAAAAAAGTAAAAGTTCAAATCACTTTTTGTCCGTGGTCCGTCGTCCGTCCGTCCGTCCGTAAACAATTTCTTGTTATCGCGATTTCTCAGGAACTACTGCATGGATCTTTCTCAAATTTGGTACACAGGTTCCCCTTGGGGTCTAGTTGTGCAAGAAAACTTTTTTGGTCCGATTCGAAAATCCAATATGGCCACCAGGCAGCCATCTTGGATTTCCCCATGAAACCTTGTTATCGCGATTTCTCGGAAACTACTGCATGGATCTTTCTCAAATTTGGTACACAGGTTCCCCTTGGGGTCTAGTTGTGCAAGAAACCTTTTTTGGTCCAATTCGAAAATCCAATATGGCCACCAGGCAGCCATCTTGGATTTCCCCATGAAACCTTGTTATCGCGATTTCTCAGGAACTACTGCATGGATCTTTCTCAAATTTGGTACACAGGTTCCCCTTGGGGTCTAGTTATGCAAGAAACCTTTTTTGGTCCGATTCGAAAATCCAATATGGCCACCAGGCAGCCATCTTGGATTTCCCCATGAAACCTTGTTACCGCGATTTCTCCGGAACTACTGCATGGATCTTTTCCAAATTTGGTACACAGGTTCCCCTTGGGGTCTAGTTGTGCAAGAAACCTTTTCTGGTCCGATTCGAAAATCCAATATGGCCACCAGGCAGCCATCTTGGATTTCCCCATGAAACATTGTTATCGTCATTTCTCAGGAAGTACTGCATGGATCTTTCTCTAATTTGGTACACAGGTTCCCCTTGGGGTCTAGTTGTGCAAGATACCTTTTCTGGTCCGATTCGAAAATCCAATATGGCCACCAGGCAGCCATCTTGGATTTCCCCCATGAAACCTTGTTATCGCGATTTCTCAGGAACTTCTGCATGGATCTTTCTCAAATTTGGTACACAGGTTCCCCTTGGGGTCTAGTTGTGCAAGATACCTTTTCTGGTCCGAATCGAAAATCCAATATGGCCACCAGGCAGCAATCTTGGATTTCCCCCATGAAACCTTGTTATCGCGATTTCTCAGGAACTTCTGCATGGATCTTTCTCAAATTTGGTACACAGGTTCCCCTTGGGGTCTAGTTGTGCAAGATACCTTTTTTGGTCCGATTCGAAAATCCAATATGGCCACCAGGCAGCCATCTTGGATTTCCCTTTGAAACCTTGTTATTGCAATTTCTCAGGAACTACTGCATGGATCTTTCTCAAATTTGGTACACAGGTTCCCCTTGGGGTCTAGTTGTGCAAGATAACTTTTTTTGGTCCGATTCGAAAATCCAATATGGCCACCAGGCAGCCATCTTGGATTTCCCCATGAAACTTTGTTATCGTCATTTCTCAGGAAGTACTGTATGGATCTTTCTCAAATTTGGTACACAGGTTCCCCTTGGGGTTTAGTTTTGCAAGATACCTTTTTCGGTCCGAATCGAAAATCCAATATGGCCACAAGGCAGCCATCTTGAATTTCTCCATGAAACCTTGTTATCGCGATTTCTCAGGAACTACTGCATGGATCTTTCTAAAATTTGGTACACAGGTTCCCCTTGGGGTCTAGTTGTGCAAGATACCTTTTCCGGTCCGATTCGAAAAACCAATATGGCCACCAGGCAGCCATATTGGATTTTCCCATGAAACCTTATCGCGATTTCTCAGGAACTACTGCATGGATCTTTCTCAAATTTGGTACACAGGTTCCCCTTGGGGTCTAGTGCAAGATACCTTTCCTGGTACGATTTGAAAATCCAGTATAGCCACCAGGCAACCCTCTTGGATTTCCCCATGAAACTTTATCGTCATTTCTCAGGAACTACTGCATGGATCTTTCTCAATTTTGGTACACAGATTCCCCTTAGGGTCTCGATATGCAAGATCCCTTTTTCGGTCCGAATCGAACATCCAATATGGTCACCAGGCGGCCATCTTGAATTTCCCCTTGAAACATTGTTACCGTGAATTCTCAGGAAATATTTCGTGGATCTTTCTGAAATTTGGTACGCAGGTCCCACATGGGGCCTAGTAGTGCAAGATACCTTTTTTGGTCCGATTCGAAAATCCAAGTTACGCTTCAAATTAATTCGGTATTCTCGAGTTGTGACGTTGCATCACAAGAGTCGGCGGATCAAACGGTGGGGCATATTCTATATATTGACTATAGAGAATATCCATACCTTCACCTTCCATATCAAGGAGTTCAAATAATTCGGAATTAAAATGTATTTCTTCAAATTTTAAATCGGCTTTCTTTAGTCCATGCAGTAGCAAGTGAACTTCTCCACCCTTTCGTCTGCCGGCGGGTCGGCTACATGAAGGGACGTCACTCTTGTGACTCAATGTCACAACTCGACAACTGTAGACTACTGCATGTTTCGATCCAAGGGAGATAATCAGGATTCAGGCACTTTCAAAGTTTCAACATTACTGCGCAGACCGGATCCCTTCAGTATTAAGTAGTGTACATGTACCATCTTACTATTTTCAGGCTTGGTATCTTAAAAGAGATATCTCGAAATAGCTGTATAAACAGAACAGAATTAGCACTCATTCTTAATTATAATATCTTAAGTATGTTTCATAGCTCATGCCAAAGTGTCAAAGAGGTTGGTCTTCGCTTCCAGTACCCAATGATGACACATGCAAAAAAATAAATAAAAAAAATACTACGAAACAATGGCGAAGAATCCTCCGTACATGTACATTCACTTTCAGACTAACTTTGCTCATTTCTCTTGTATTATAACAACCGATATAAGTACAGTTTCTAGAAATCTTGAAACTCCTGAAACTTAGATTATATCTTGGTGTTTTTCAGTGACCTTTTCCGATCCTTTTCGCTCAGATTCGAAATTCTGTAAACAAAATTACAAATCGATCGTTTGTACTTAGTAACAATGGACAAAAAGATCCTCTAGTCATTAGCTTACAATTATCGGACAATGGTGGGCGCCAAGATCCTTCAGGATCTCTCGTTTGTGGGCAAATGTGTTTCATTTTGTACCTGTTGCAACATATGTCACTTTCGTAGAGTTTGGGAGAGATCGATTTCAGCCTAGATTTGAGGCCGATTACATCTTTAATCAGGGCCCTACTTAATTCCTTTCAAGTGAGCGGGGTTCTCGGTGCTTTGCACGGTTCAGGCTTTAAGACAAGTGAGTGTGTAGCAATGTAGAACGTTGGCTTCGAAAAAATGCCTGCACGATTATTTGACCTCGATTTTGGCATGGTATGTGACATTGTCTTCCCCTAATGTATCTACAAAAGCATAAAATTGTGATTTTTACCCCTCGGTCATTTTGGTCTCGGGGGGGGGGGTAATGACGTCACCATGTACGTCCGTCCGTTGCCGCATTTTTGGCAAAACCACCGAGACAACCACCAAATTTGAACACTTATTTATCTAGTGCTGAATCAGACGCCTATCAAAATTGGCTCCCCTCGGCCCATATTTTACAGAGTTATGCCCCTTTACATATATCAATTTCTATTTCTGTCCTATATGCTTGAATGTAACCAACTATATCTGCAGAACTGTGTTCAATGTAGCTACTATATTTTGAAAACTTCTAGAAACCAACAAATGTCCGCTCTTATTTTACAGAGTTATGCCCCTTTTCGGGTGGAGCGAAACTTTTTTATCCAGTTGTAATCTAGATACCTTCAAAAGATTAGTTGTCTCGGCCCATATTTTATGCAGTTATGCCCCTTTCGGATGTAATAATCTCCAATTTTGTGATCTGTAGTTCAATGTACAAGTTACACGAAGTTCAGTACAAGGTGCTAAATTTTGGAAACTGATTTATCTACTCATTTTGGCCTCGGGGTATTGTCGTCGCCATGTAAAACACATTTTAGGCTAATCCGCTGGAGACACAACCACCATTTCACACATTTATCTGGTGCTAAGTCAGATGTCTATCGAATTTGTCTCCCCTCAACCCATATTTTACAGAATTATGCCCCTTTACAGATATATTAATTTCTATTTCTGTCCTATATGCTTGAATGTAACCAAGTATATCTGCAGAACAGTATACTTAGCATGCTCAGTTCTATACTCCATACACTGATCTGTTGATACATCCATACACTGCAAATTGTAAATTACCTTTAGCTTGATCATCCCACATAGTACTATCTCTTCCCCCATTCACACTACACATGCATCTCAATCACTTTGGGAAAGCCGAGGGGTTTTGGTTAGACCAATCTCATGTTAATGATTTCAAGTGACCTTGCCCTAAATGTTGGTATGTGACATCGTCTCGCCCTGATGTATCCGACACAAAAGTGATTTTTAACGATTTCCTTTATTTGGCCTTGACCTCAATTTTGGTATGTGATTTTTCTCATGAATCCACCCACAAAAAATTAGCCTCAATATACCACTGAATCTGATATACTAGTATTGTGGGTGCTATGGGGTCTCCCCCTAAATTAATGAATGCACTCTAAAGGCTGGATTGAAAATTTATATGGTGCATCAGAGGAGCTGGTACGATAAAGCAGCATTTTGACCTGAAAGTCGAGCAGTTGAAATCGAAAAAATAAAATGTTGGAAACATAACTGTTAATGTAACGGCGAGAAATATACATGTATGTACACAATTTGTACAAATTTTAGCTCGATTGTGTTCTGGTAAAAGTTATGACATGAAATTGAAATCCACAGCATGTGCTACATGTATTTCGTGAAAAAAAGGGTCTAAATCGAGTCCTGTAAACACATTTAGACCTGAAGGACCCCTTGGACCAAAGAGATTTGCCACTGCACATCACTAGGTTAAATGGCATTTTGGTCCAAGGGGTCCGTGTCTAAATGTGTGTTCAAATGACTCCATTTAGGCCCTTTTTTCATGAAATTGCATATGTTGCAGATTTCAATTTCATGTGATAAGTATAATCATAACGCAATCAAGCTAGAACTTTCACATATTGTGTACCTATATTTTCTCTTGCCTTCAGTTTAATCACTATATAGCTGAAATATTGCTGAACGCGACATCAAATCTTAGTTCTCTCTCTTTAATATTAAAGGTGAACTGAAAAGCTTTCCAATGTTCTGTTAAAATGTCATAAAACAAGAACTTCTATAGTTGTTACAAATATGTGTGGTAGTAGTTCTGTGGGTTATTGTTTTATTTTGGATATTGAGAAGTCAAAACTTATACCACCAGAAAACGAGAACCAGAACTTTTAAAAACGTCATCGCTTGCCTCCCGTTGTTTTTGGAACGTCCTGACGTTATTGTGGTAATTGCTCTTTCATCCGACGTAGCATGACGTCACATTTAAATAAAACTTGAATGAAGGAGACTACTATAACGTCATAACGTTCTACAAACCAAGAGAGACAAGCGATGCAAGTTTTCAAGACGGATTTATAACAGGATAACTTAAATATTGTTATTAGTACAATTTTGCAAAATATATTTGCCCCAAAAACGTATAAAGTTATGTCACATAAGACAAGATGTACATAAGCAACATTTTAGATAAAATTAAAAGCTTTGCAGTTCACCTTTAATTTTTGGACTTTTTATTTTTTTCGATTTCAACCGCACCATGTAGGCCAAAATGCTGCCTTGGTGTATTATCTCCTTTGGTCCCACAACAATGTTATAGAGAGGTAATGCACAGTTCACATGCAATTTATTCTCCAATCATGTATTATGGGGAAATGAATTCAGCAATGAACTATTTATCAAATAGCTGGAGTAAAAATGTAAGGAAAATCCCCAATGTTGACTTGTGGATAAATTTTGTTTAAAATCCTAATTTTTGCAAATGTAATGGCCCCATTTTTGTTTTAATACAATAGCCTAGAATTAGGGGCGTGATATTGCAGTATTTTTTCGAGATAATATTTTCCACAAGTATAATGATTTGTAGAATTGTGACATTGCTATTATAAACCAGAATACAAAATTTTGAGATTGGGGGTATCATTCACAGTGGCTTGGTTAGCAATGGGTGTCTTCGTCGATGTTGTTATATCGTTATCGATAAAGATAGAGTAGAGGAGGGTATGTAGATCGGTGTAGGTCATGTAGAAATTATTTTTATGATATTCACTGTCATTTTGGAATATGAAAAGGTGGGAAATAATTATATTCTTGATGAAAAAAAATATACAAACAACATCGACGAAGACACCCACTGCTAGCCAAGCCACTGTGGCATCATTACTGGGTTACGTGGTTGTTGCGCTAGGTGCTGACATCTGGAGCAAAAGATTAATATTTGCTTCTCCCCCAGATTTTGATTCAAATGTATTCAATATCAAGTGTATCCTTGTGGGACAGATTTGAATACAACTGATCTTTGTCATACCTATTTATGGCCGCATCTAAATGCAATCCCTCAATGCACAACACTGGGTTTGCATCATGTTTAATGGACATTCTCATGATTGCAGGTTCTTGATAATAAATCAGACAAAGTATGTTGAACATTAACACCACTACCATTGCTTTCCACTCTAGTTCCAGGCATGGCAGAAGCAATTTGTGATTGGAGGAGCCACCACTCTCATAGCACAAATACGTGAGGGGCTCTAAGATAGCCGGAGACGTGTTCTAGCGTAGTTCCGAGCAATAAAACAAGAAATCTTCGCCTGTGTAAACTTTATTTCTTTTGTCTGTTTTGCGGTTTCTCACAACATTTTTTTTTTAAATATTCGCCACCATGCAAATGATGATGTTGGGAAATGTAAATAATTTAAATATACATCATTTCAATCGAAAGGTTCATTAAGCTTTATAACAGATTTGTTGAACTAGTTAGGGAGCCAAACACAGTTCAGGTCAAGAATGTGAATGAGCACGGCAACCTGCTCACTGGGCTCATGATATGCATGCAGGTACAACAATTTTTGTATATGCAAATTTTACTTTCCGAATAATCTTTGCTCACAAACTGCCCCCAGTGATAAATACAACCTAACTTAGGTTGTATTTATCACTGGGGGCAGTTTGTAAGATTATTCGGAAAGTAAAATTTGCATATACAAAAATCTTTTTTTTCACTTTACTCTTATCTTCTTTTTTTTCTATTTCTGTCTTATTTTGTTTTGTGTCTTTTTTTTCTGCTGCTGAGAATATTGCTCCCCTCCCCCCGTTCTGCCATCCCGGAGTTCATTACAGTACAAGCAAGCCTAATTAGCTGGGAGCACACGGCAGTAGACCTAGTCACAGGCTCTTGTTTTAAGGATTGATCCCATCACTCCCCTACCTTTACTCCCAGAAGAACCCTCAATTACTCTAGTGGAAAATGAAAAGGTATTGGAGAGTAATACCAACAAGACTGAATAACTCTCGCAAAACAAAATCTAGGCGAGAAACTGTCAAATTCCTACGAAGTAGGCTACCATCTGCAAATTGTCCGGTAGTCCGTGAGTGATTGTGTCCATCCGAATCCTTTCGTCAGCAAAATAAGGAGAACCGTTGACATTAGAGCCCTAATTTTTGCAAGAAGGTGCATGAGGGGAATGTTACCAGCAAGTTCTGAGCTGACCTACTTTTGATGAAAATGTCTGGTGATTTTTGATGAAAATCACTCGCAATTCGGACTTGGGCTGTGCCCATCTTAATACAGGTAGGATTTCAACTTGGGGCGGGGGGATTTCCAAGAGCTCAGTGCATGTCGGAGTCCTAATGCCTACCGTACTTTGTAGGTCCTGTGCCGTTAGTCACACTGCCACGTGAAGTAGGCTCTCATTCGCAAATTGTCCAGTAATCAGTCAGTCAGTCCATCCAAATCCTTTCTCCAGCAAAGTAAGGAGAACCGTTGACATTAGAACCTTGATTATTGTCATGAACGTGCATTAGGGGACGGTTACCAGTAAGTTCTTAGCTGACCTATCTTGGTGACCTAATGCCTCATAAGACCATGGAAATGCGCTTAATTAGGTCATGTCAGTGTGATCTCGGTTGGGTCAAGGTCAATGTAACCCAATTTCTGACCTAATTAGGTCACCTAGAATCCTCGAAATAAGGTGACAAACCTTGAAATTGAGGCATTAGGACATGTTTTTGCCAAAGACCATGGAAATGCGCTTAATTAGGTCAATGTCGGTGTGACCTGACCTAATTGGGTCAAGGTCAATGTGACCTACTTTCTAACCTAATTAGGTGACCTAGAAAACCTTGAAATTGGCAAAAACAGGTCTCAATGCCTCCTACGACCATGGAAATGGTCAGTCTTCGGTCATATCAAACCCTACTTCGCAAGTCCTGTGACATTAGTCACACTACTCATGCTTATATGGGTTTCCGATTGAAGAGATAGATCAACTGGTATAATAACACAATTCCTTTATTTAACAAATAAATGTAGGTCGATCAACACAGCTCTGTATAGGTTCTGACAATTGTCCTCCATTGGTGGTGCTCCAATATAGCAGAACGGCCCTGGAAGTAGTTCAAACCAACAACTGATATTGTTACTACGCATTCTTCAACAATGGATTCTTCTGAGAGACATCAAACACACAAATAGCACTAAACTCTTCGCATTCATCCCCAAAACCTCAAATGTCTGTCAGGGGTCTGGTCTATATATATATATCTAAACTGTATCTAATAACTGATAGATCATCTCATTTTGTCTTTCCCATGGCGCCTCTCCCAGATCAGTCGATGTTTCTGTTTCATGAAGGCATCAATCACGTCTCCCGAAGCACCCAGGTCTCCATCTATAATGATATACAAAATGGTGGGGTTATATATACAGTGCAACCAGAAGACAATTAACACAGGAAAGAATTAAGCAATCAGAAATTGCTTAATTGTATGCCCCCCTTCCGCTTTAGTCCGACACTGCCCCGCCATTTTGCTGTTCTGTATTGGTCAGTGGAGGCCTAATTTGAATAATTATAAAAGTTCTGTTTCAGTAACTTTTTTTGCCATGCCTCGCATAATACATATTCCAAGTATCAAATCGACGAACCAACAAGTGATAATACAATGTTCTGATGCAAGATGGTCACTGGGGCTTTCGCCAAATCCGAAAATATGACCTGGTTAGGAGACCTACATTGCTTGGAGTATTATTATGGCGAAGCAATCAATGGACTTTGAATTTTGCACCCAATTCATTCTTTTTGGGGTAATTTCAAACTTCGGGATCTATGTGGTCTGCTTTGGAATGAAGAATAACATATCTACAGTCACTTTTCCTGTCCAAATAAGTTAATTGGAAATAGGATGATTTCAATTGGTCGATCAAGGCCTAATTTGCATAAATATCACAACTCTGATTCAGTCACTTTCTTCATCTTGATTTAATTGTATATCCCAAGTATCAATCCAGCCTGGAAAATATATATATCCCATTCACTAAGGTTTGAGGAACAAAGGGCAATAACTCTTGAAAATATAACCGAAATGCAGAGAAACTTCACGTTGCACGACTTTGGGGCACTGACCACATATTATGCAAATTTCACACTTGTCCATACAATATTAACCGAGATCCAGCCCGGACAAGTCCCAATTCACAAAGATTTCAGGAACAAAGGGTCATAACTCTTGAAAATATAAGCGAAATGTGGAGAAACTTTACGCTTGGCACTGACCACATATGCAAATTTTATACTTGTCCATACAATATTAACCAAGATCCAGCCCGGACAAATTACATTTCACAGTGATTTCAGGAACCAAGGGTCATAACTCTTGAAAATATAACCGAAACTCAGAAAAAACTTTACGCTGCACAACTATGAGGCACTGGCCACATTTCATGCAAGTTTCAATCCTGTCCATCCAACATTAACCGAGACATTGCCCGGACAGGAAATTCGGACGGACGGACAGCGCCATCCCATAACATGTCCGCTTTTTCAGCAGGCGTATAAAAATGTAAGAAACTGCTCAACTATTTCTCCACAATCAACTATGAAATGAGTCCATATGAGTTGTCTCTCTTGTTCAAACGTTCACCTGACAAATATTAATGAATACCAAACAACTCAAAATTATTAAAATTTCTGGGTTATAATAAATAGATTCTTGGTGAACTTTCTGCATTGTTGTTGTATTGTTTGATTCATAAACTGATTTAAACATGCAGCTTCGCAAAAAGATCGAGCCCTTCAGGGTGGCATATCATTTGAGGTTGCATCATTGGCAATGCACATCATTTAAAATAACAATACATTTATTAAGAAATCTGATTTCTATATTAGTGATGTTGAGTTTGGATTGAAGGAGGAACTATATTATATAACTTCCAATAAAGATTACATTTTTTTTCGAAAGTAAGCTTACACATCCCATTGCATAGATCTGATATGTACATGTATAGTTAGGAAGAATAGGTGTGCAATTTGGAGCACGTTCTTGGTGTAACTTTGTGTGATGATATGTGAACAAACTAATAAGCTAATAACAATGCAATAGTTGAAGTAAATCTATCATTTCCAGTATGCAACAGGACATCAGCACACACTGTGGTGAATCCTCGCATTTGTATGCAAATAAAAGAATGAACAATGACAACTGTGTTCAATCATACTGTAATGCTCCATAATAATGTGCACTGGTAAAGACTGAGACATCACAAACTGATTCAAACTCAGTTTTAATTAATATAGCGAGTTAAATGTGTGGACAACTCAGTTTTAATTAATATAGCGAGTTAAATGTGTGGACACAGATATGGTTGTGCAAAAGCTTTAGGGTCAACCAGAATTTGATAGCAAAATTTAAGGAAATGGCGTCCTTCATTTAAGGCGACATGAAATTAAAAACTAACAGGGGTTCGGTACTGCGGGATTCCCCCGCCGGTTATTTTGATATTGTACTTCTGAAATAAAATAATGTCACCAAACTATTAGTAAATACTATAAAGGAATATACTGTAGGTGATTTGGTATGTATGCCTGTATATACAATGTACACTGCATCTCATGCCTAATAACAGGTTAGTATCACATATAAGAGATATAAAATTAGAAATTGAAATATGAGGGTATGGAGTTGGGCAATGCATTGAATATGTGTAGCATGATGTAAGCGTCAGGAAAATATGAGGATATGGCATCGGGCGAAGCTTAGTTTAGGTGATGGATGGTGGGGCACAGTGCCCCGAGGGTGGGACATGCTTCCATGGGTAGCGCATGGGTTGAATAAGTGTAGGATCATGTAAGCTGTGGGAAAATATGATGGTATGGGGTCGGGCAATGCTTAGTTTAGAAGAAATAGGGTGGGGCTCAGTGCCCCAGGGGTGGGGACATGCTCCCGGGGTTAGTGGATGGGTTGAATAAGTGTACAGGATGATCTGAGCTCCCAAACTATATGAGGATATGGGGTCAGGCAAAGCTTACTTTAGGAGATATGGGGTGGGGCTCGGTGCCCCAGGGATGGGGACCTGCTCCCCGAGGGCAGTGGATGGGTTCAAGAAGTGTAACCAGATGTAAGCATTTGGAATAGATGAAAGTTCGGGGGGTAGTTTAGGAGACATAGGTGAGGCCGAGAAGCTGTGGACAGGAATTTTGTAAGTCCAAAACTTTAACATTTACTTGGTCCTGTGGTCCCAGCCCGTAGCTCAAATCTCCGCATTCACACGGATCTACACGGAACAACACGGAACTGCAAAATTTCCGTGTAAGCTGAATATATCCACACGGAGCTTTCTCCGTGTTGACACGGAAGGACACGGAGTTTGTGGACTTTGATTATTTTTGACACGGATTGGACTTAGATTATTTTTCAATAATAGGATATACATTTACACAGGTCCAGGCCATATTGGACATAGCAATGTAAGATAATGTATTACATATAAGAGATCACAATTTCAATGGCATCAAATACAGCGTTCCCCAATAGAGCCAAATGCACTACATGTAAATGACATAAACAAATGAAAGTTCAATTAAGTTCTGTTTTAATTCAACTCTCAAGAATAGACATATTATACAAGTCAAAATCTTATGAACAAATGTTATCTTATAGTTTCTCAAGCAGAACCTCACCAAACTAACATGAACCGTAATCAGTAGGGCCTACTTATCATTTTCACTACCGGTACGCTCGTTTCTCACTATTGTTATACTTTTGTTCTCATTAGTTCATTAATACTTTAAGGATTATCCTTTGAAAAAATATTACCTTACCTTTCTTTGGAGCACTGAGTTATTTTTTTGTTTATTTATTTATTTTTGGAAAGGCAAACTCTAAATAAATGAAATTAATAAAATTATTACACCAGACCTCTATCACATGGCTTTTGCAAAAGAAACAAAGTCCTTAAATTGGAATAAGTTAAAGGAAACAAAACTATCCACAGTTTCTAACATGGGACGGATATTCGGCATGTTGTTGTTGTTCAAGTTGTATTCAACATTTGGATTTCCATTCAAAGTCGCGGGAGTTATAGAGTCTTGTGAAATTAGCAGCAGTTTTAAACATTGATGTAGCCCAAGTATTCAAATATTTCTTTCTTCTGGGTCTTTGCTTCGCAGTGATACTCTTTAGACAACATAGACTTGATCAGTTTAGTAACAGAGTTCACGCAGAAATGAATCCACGAAAACTGAACCCTAGCAAAGGCCAGATGAATTGCCGATTTGCAAAAAATTCGGAATCGAAACTGCAAAAATCCGGAAGCGGACTCGAAAATTAGAAGTATCGTGACAAGTTTAATTAAGACTAATTACTGTCCTTACAAACGACAAGAATTATTTTATTCTTCAAACAGTTCAGTATTCTAAGTGAGAATTGATAGTATTCTCATGAAAGAAAAATAATTGATCCGGAGATCCGATTTTAGGTTGAAGTCCGAGTTTTTATACATACACTTCTCGAGCCGTTTATTTTTGGCGCGTAGCATTGAGAGGTCGCGGGAAGAGAGAGAGAGAGCAGACGCTAATTACAAAACAACTAAAATGATATATTCAATGATTTATTCTTTGGAATGTGGAGTGGTACTTAGAAGAGTGAAATCTATTTGTGTGGGAGTAAAATCTTGCAGCTATCTGAACAGCAGCCGTCATTGAACAACAACATGATTCGTCGGTCGGTACATCCGGAACAGACACAACAACAACAGACACTACCATGCTGTACCGTGAATAGTTATCCGCCTGAGTGATGATACTGAATGAATTTCCCCGCTCCACGTGATCTGGTGCTGCAAGAATAGCGCCAAATTTCGCTGTTTCAAAAGTTATTGGCGGGTGTTCGTTGTACTTCTGTCCAGTTCTGGTTCAACCAGTATGTCGTAAATGGATGCTTTTAATTATACACTTGGTAGTCTGGCAAACGTTTGGGCAACACTCTTACTGCCATGTGATGATGACGTGTGAATCATGTGTCCGAATACTCCAAAGGCGGCCGGGCTGATGTGCGTCCGACGACATTCGACAACAACAACACATCTGGTAAGATTAAATTCAATTGTTCAATGATGTTCCGTGGTTGTCTTTCATGTTTTATCTTACTCATTGAAGTTCAAAAACAACCAAGTTTAATTAAACCTGTGTGTTTGTTAAGTTGAAAAAAGTAAAACCACCACCAACATGCTCGTTCGTTCCTGACATTTCCACAACAAATTCTGCTCAAAAGAGGACACTGTACAACTATGGCATGTGTCATGATGTGGCAACTTTACCAAGAAATTCAGAAAAGCAAAATTGTGATCCTTGATAACTATTAATTTCAATAATTGTTTAATATCCAAAAGATTTCATTTGTGTAAAAATTTATATCCGAAATATGGGCAAAAACGTCAAAATATTAATTTTATATTTGATTTTATTTGTTTGCATTTTATTTTCAGGTAGGCCTATATCAGTGTACTGATTGTGGAACTGATATTGGGGAATTTCGGAAGAACAGCATGAAGAGGCACACTGGACACCCCTGCCCAGGTTGGAGTTGTGACACAAGACATACTGTCGATCCATAATTTTCAAAGAAGTAGCACTGTGCTGGAATTTACTTGAAAAAAAAACACATTCACAAGGCATGGATCAATCCTTTCAGTGAACCGAGTGATGACGAAATATTATTGGATGCCTAGATGAAAGATTTTTTATAAAATCGTGACATGGTTATGTCACTGAACATGCTAAAGTGTGCTAACTATTCACAATTTAAAGAAATTGATAGTCTTCCCAGATCATGAGAGAGTTTGTTCCTATTCAGCATTGGAGTTTCATCTATCTAATTAATTGCCAGGGCCAGACAGTGCAATAAATTTCGAAAAGCTCCACACCTCTAAGTATTTACATACCGTCTCTTGTTTAGGACTCTGGATAACAGGTAGGAAAATATACAATACCATGCTGAGTCGATTATGCCACTCAAGTTTATAATAGTGATATTTCAACCTTTAACATGTTTAAAATACCAAATTAAATATAATTCATATCACTTTGTCTTGTTCTTCATATTCAAAACCTAACAGATTAACTTGTGTTTGTGATTATATGTGAGCTATCGGAGGAGCTGTGCCAGTGCATGACCCCCAATATCTTCTTTCTATTCGTCCTCGTAAGCCAGGCACCCAGGACTCGTGAGAGATGTTATTATACTTGGTTGGGTTACAAACTTAAATATTTTCACATTTTTGTGATTTTCGGATGTCAATCACATATGTACATGCAATATTGCAGCAACATGCTTGACTGGAATGCTGCTGCAATTTTAGCTTGTGGCGACTTGTTGCAGCAATATTGCCGCAACAATTCTGGCGATAGTGCAGCAACCTAATTTGCATATGAAAAGTGACATAGTTGCAGCAATGTGTTGCCGCAAATTCTCCTTCTGGCAACTAGTTGCAGCAATATTGCTGCAACACTTCTGGTGCTATTGCAGCAACCTAATTTGCATACGAAAAGATATTGCTGCAATATTGCTGCAACTAGTCACCAGAAGGCTTAATTGTATTTTAATAAGGGCTGTGCAATATGCATAATTCTGTCATTTTTCAGTTTCCGTGTTCCACACGGAGATAACTCCGTGTTCCTCCGTGTCATGCGGAGTTTTCTACACGTAGATTCCGTGTTGAATCGTCCCAATACTCCGCATGATTCCGCGTGGCCAATGCGGAGCCATGCGGAAATCAACTACACGTAGTTTACACGTAGTTTACGCATAGATTCCGTGTGTCACGCGGAAATCTGATATACGGGAGGGGTGGGAACATGCTCCATGAGGGTAGTGGATGGGTTCAATATGTGTAGCCCGAGTGGGCAGGTCTTAGGATCAAACTTTAACATTTACTTGGTCCTGAGGGAAAATTTTCTAAGTCCAAAACTTTAACATTTACTTGGTCCTGCAGATAGACAGACAGACAGATAGACAGATAGATAGACGGACATCATTGTGGCACCTACATGTATATCGAGCTTTCCGCAGCTAAAGCTACGGGCTCGATAAAAATTAATTCAATAATCGCTTCAACTAATTCATTTTGTTAAAATCCTACTGATATTAAAGAGCACACTTTATCGTTTGGAGTATACCAGGCGATCAAATTGTCTACATTGCTAATGTCCACCATTGAAATTTCCAAATGGATGTTGACTGTTTACGAAGTTAGCAGTGGTCAGAAAAAGTTTGTTGGAGTGATGATGGAAGAGGAAGCCTCGCTGACAAAATAGTGGCATGGCTCCTACACATGTGAGAGTCGTGATCTCACTATCACAAAAGCATGACCCTCTGTTGAAATTGGAGGATCAGGCTCAGAATTTGTCGCATTAAAGCAGTCACAGACAAATTTGTAGAATAAAATATTATTTTCATAGTCATGATTATATTTTGATAAGAGGTAGTATAGATCCTCAACATTTTAAATCAAGGATACAATTATGGGGGCACCAGGCTGCATAATGTGTATGACCTATTTAGTATTAAAGGTCCCCAAGCCCCATACTTTTTGATTCGAAATAGTGGTATATTTAACATTTAATAGCGGTTTACTGTTTTTGGAAATGGTCAAAGTTAAAGAAAAACAAACTTGAAGTTCAAATGGTTTAACCCTCCATTACCATACCTGTTTGGAAACGTCGAAGGCCGTGGCCTGCTGACCCAGGACATAGAAGTCTGATTATAACTGTTCATGGTGAGCAATCCTAGTGCATGTTCAAGGCGACAATTCTATTGTAATGCCAAAAAAACCCATCACAAAGCTAAACCGTAATGCCTATGTTGATGTCATGATAATATCGTCCTACCCAATTGTTGTGCAACATACTTCACAATAGGACGTCTGAGAAAGCCAACAAGTTGACATGATACAACATGATCGTAATCAGACTCTGATGTCATGGGTCAAAGGTTACGGCTTCAATACGTTTTTCACCATCTGTTTTGTTATGTTAAAAAATCAAATTTGATGACATTTTTTGTAGAAAACAATATCAACCTATTCTTCAAACCGCTTCTCTGTATGTTTTCATTCAAGTGGTAGAACCTTTAAACACTGAAATGTCTACTCCAATATATGGGATTAGATAATATCTCAAAGGGGAACCCAAATGGCCGGTCACTTTCCGGAGAAGAAAGTTTCCATTATTCAGAGTAAGAGGCCATTTACCATATGTATATCCTCCAAATGGTTTCAGAGATATTGGAGATTGAAGTGTAAAACTGATATTCAAGGGTTTTATGAAAATGAGATTTGGTGATGTGAACTTCAACAGAGCTGCAATATTCACAGATCTATAGTGTCTAATCTTGTTCTATGCGATATAAAATGGATATTCCCCATGAAAATGACCTTAAATCATTACTCACATTTGATAATATAGTTGGTGCGGGCCTCCTTATGATTCTTTATGATCTTTGCACACTTGTTCAGGGAATCGCGTGTTAGGCCTTCATCGTATTCACAATCTCTCATCCTCTCATATAGAATCCTCAGAATATAATCGTCTACCTTCCTGCGGTAATATAATTCAATTCAAGACCTTTATTTTGCATGAAACAATCCACTGCTTGGACCTAGCAACACATAAAAGTACTAGTAATACAGTGCAATAATTCAAGTCCACTTTTCCATCATTTTAAAACGACTCAATATTTAACAGGTTACAATATAGTTTTTATCCCATTGGCATACTGTACATGTAGTTCTTACTTCAGTATGCCGTTTCTACAACATGGTCTTGCCTACTGTCACAGCTGTGTTGTTCGTCTGATTGAATTGAACATGCATTGCAACATCAATGATACTTTCTCTGCAGTGAGCGAGTGAATGGGGTTTAACATCGCTTTCAACATATTTTCAGCTATATTTTGTTTACATCTCCTGGGCAAAGCTTCAATGAATTTTATGGTGAAGTGTCAAAATATGGGGTCTCTATATATAACCACAAGCTTTATATAAAAATACACCAAGGTCTGAAACGCACTTTGGGTGAAATGAGAAAAAAAAAAATTCACAAGTAAATTTTCTGTTATTAAGCTAAAACTAACCTCACTTCCACTCTTTGCATTTCTTGTTTCACATGAAATCATCTAGTAAGAATTTTGAATAACACAGTTCTCTCCCCTGCTAGTCACCTGACTGCTCACTTACCCATAATTCCTCCTTCTTGTTTCCACTGCGATACATGGTTAGGATGTATCACAGAGGGAGGTGGGTGGGCATCACTGGAAGTGAGGTAAGTGTTAGCTTAATAACAGAAAATTTACTTGTGAAATTTTTTTGTTATTTGCGCTGAAAACTTACCTCACTTCCACTCTTTGCATAGAATGCCACAGAAAGGTTGGCGGGCAAACTGATACAATCCGTGGTAAGTGATAAATGCCGTGAACAAGATGACTAGTACAGAGTAGAAATCATCGATCTTCTACCTCAAAGAGGATCCATGAGATCATACAACAGCCGTAACCTATATGCCTATGGTACACAGGGAACCTCTGTCGCTACTCTGACTTCAAGGTCGAGTCGCATATACGCCCCCCCCCCCCTTTTTCCGAAAGGGAACGAGAGGAAAATGCACTCACCAGCAAGCAGGGTAAAAACTGTACACCCGGTCTTTATCTTGCTATCTTGCTGGCCTCGGTCTCACAGACACCCGCTGTGCAGTCACAAGTGGGCCGATGGAATAGAGGTCGTCACATGCTAACGTCATGTCCCGGAGGTAGAAGGAGGCAAATGTCGTGTTCGACCTCCAGTAGCACGCCCTCATAATGTCCGTCACAGATCTGTTAGTCTATAGAGGCCATGATACCGCTAGTGCCCTAATCTCGTGACCCGAAACGTTTACAAGCGCGGCTTGTCTATCCGTAGCCGTGGAGTACGCTAGCCGAATCGTATTTTTGAGCCAACTTGAGATAGTATTTTTGCTAATTTCTTGTTTGGCTTTGGGATCAAAAGGGATAAACAAACGCCTCCTACCCGCTCTGATCTCCTCTGTACGATTCAGGTAACACGCAAGTGCACGAACCGGACACATCAACATGTCTGATTCAAGACCGGACGAAAGGAAATCAGATAAGGCTGGAATTGTGAACTCTCGAGATATAGAATCGTAGAGGGCTTGATTCTTAGCCACAAACTCAGGAACCGTTGTGAGAACTACATTACTCCAGTCCCTAGAGTGTCTGACGTTCCTACTATCGAGCGCATGCAGTTCTGACACACGAGCTGCCGAGGCAAGAACCAACAAAAACGAAGTTTTGTATGATAACATTTTGAGATCAATAGCCAGTATTGGCTCGAATGGTGGCTTCCCTAATTGCCGAAGTACCAAGGCTAAGTCCCACTTTGGCAATTTCGGAACAACTGACTGACCAGTTATCTTGTATGACTTCGATTAGTGCAGATAAATTTGGATCAGTCAAGGGATTAATCCCAGTACCCAGAAGAATAGGCTGAGCAATGGCAGCCCTATACCCTTCGACTGTAGTGGGTACCAAGCCCTTATCCCGGAACAGGTGCAATAAGAGCTCTGCTACTTCAGGGATAGTGGCTCTGGATGGATTGATATCCCTCTCTCCACACCAAAGATCGAAGATTGCCCACTTTGATTGGTATACAGCGGAAGAGGACGGTCGAATTGATTGTGCCATTCGGCGCCCAACTTCCGTTGAAAATCCCGCCTGAGCGAAGTGTCCCTTGAGCACTTGCACACGTGGTAGTGAAACAGTCCTGGCTGGCTGTGGAATATCGACGTTCCGGGCTGGCGCAGTAGATTGTGCCACACCGGAAGTTGTCTTGGTACATCTACCAGAAGATCCAGTAAGTCCGGGAACCACGGCCTTGCTGGCCACCACGGAACAATCAGATAAACGACACAAGTGTGTTCGTGGATCTTCCGGAGTACCTTCGCTAGGATAGCTGGAGGAGGGAACGCATATGCTACCATCCTTGACCAGTCCTGCGCTAGGGCATCCACTGCATATGCCGACGGATCCGGAACCGGCGACATGAACAGGGGCAATAGATTGTTGTGCCGAGTGGCGAACAGATCTATGTGTGGCATCTTCCAGACATGAGCTATTTGTTTTAATATGGCTTTGTGAAGTTGCCACTTTGTGGGAATTATCTGATTCTGTCGTGAAAGCGAATCCGCTAAGACATTCAGAATCCCCGGGATGGCCAACACTGATATGTTGTTGTCCCAACACAGACCGAAAAAGATTTCCGCTTGGCTTTGTAATTGCGGAGATCTCGTCCCCCCCTGTTTGTTGATGTAGGACACGACTGATGTGTTGTCCGTCGCAACTAGCAGGTTCTTGTCGGTCAATACGCTCACCCACGTGCGGATGGCATGTGTCACTGCCATAAACCAACACGTTGATATGGTACGAGCGTTCCTCGATTGTCCATAACCCGGATATCGACCTGGACTCGAGGTGGGCTCCCCAACCTTCCATAGATGCGTCCGTGAACAGGTGATGTGACGGACGAAACGGAAGTAGGGACACACCCGGCATAACATTGAGTGGATCCAGCCACCATAGGAGGCATTGTTTGACAAGAGGCGTGACAGGTATCCACGGGCTCAACTGCCTTTCGACCCATTGATGATTGAAGTAAATCATTAAGGGACGAAGCTGCAACTGCCCTCTTGGTGTTACGTCCTGTGTTGACGTCAAGAGGCCGATTATCGCAGCAAAGTGTAAAGACCTGGCTTGAGATAACTTGAGGATTTGAGGTATCTTCGTTGTTATCTTTTGCCAACGATCTTCTGGGGGTTTGGCGAGAGCTAAAAGCGTATCGTATTCCACACCCAGAAATCTGCGCCTTTGCGACGGAGTCAGTTCCGACTTCTCTTCATGTGGGATGTATCCCAGAGAAGTCAATATCCTAAAAGACAAACTGCGTGTCTAGGATTAACTTTGCTCTTTGCAGGCATTCCTTAGCAGGGAGTCGTCGATATAAAAGTGGTACTTCACGGCTTCGTGTTTAGAATTAGTGCGCGAGCTAAAAATAGCTTGTGTCAAAATATTTAGGAGAGGGTATTTAAAAGTCAGGCGAGTGATTGCAATATAATACAATATAAAATGAGACAGTTTACATGAGCTAAAAATCACTCTCGTGACATGAATTTACGCGAGTGTTTGCGTGCAGGTGAGCTATCACCGTATACCTAGTATACCTACTTTATACCTAGACTGTGCAGGAATTGTGCCACTGGTGTAAACACTCGTGTGAACACCCAGGGGGAAATTGACAGGCCGAACGGAAGCACTTGAATTTGGAAGCGTCGTTTGCCGACCATGAATCTTAAGTACTTCCTGTCCTCTGGATGTATCGGGATATGAAGATATGCATCCCTTAAATCCAGAGAAGTCAGCCATTCCCCTTGCTTGAGTACCGACCGGATAGACCGGAAGGACTCCATGCGGAAGTGTGGCGGTGGAGTGAGGTAGTCCTTGTTGAGGCGCTTGAGGTTGATAACCATGCGCATCTCGGACGTGTCTTTCTTGGGGACCAGAAAGACCAGCGAATAGAACCCGGGTGTTGTATCCCAAACCGGAAGCTCTATTACTGAAGCCTTCTCTATCAGCTTGTCCACAGAGGACTGTATCGCTGATAGATGACCCGTTCGTAATGGAATACGAGACGGAAGGGGAGATGCAGTCAAGGGGGGAAGCGTGTCGAACAATAGGCGATAGCCGTATCTGATAGTTCGATTGACCCACGCTTCCGCCCCGATCCTTATCCAGTTCCGCCAAAACAACTGAAGCCTTCCCCCTACCGGAAGGTCTAGTTGTGGCGGGACCGGAAACTTTATGTCTCGGTGTTCCCGCCATACCGGAAGCCACCCGGTATGGCCCGAGACATCAGGTATTCTTCTTTGACTGCTTGCTTTTCCCCTTACCCTACTTCTTATGGCCAAAGCTCGATAATCTTGGCTCTAAAGAAGCAGGCGCTTGGTTTTGCTGTTGACCGGAAGCACCATTAGCAGCCTTGGAACTAGGCGGGTTCTTAGTCTTCTTCGCCTTGGGACCTGACCTGGAAGCCATAGGTCTCTTGGTCGAAGCACCGGAAGCCACTGACCTGTCATGCTCAATACGATCCATTTCAGGTCAGACATCGGCAACAGCATCACCAAACAGTAAAGAGGGAGCCGTAGAAGTTTCTAATAGGCTTCTCTTTACTGCTTCCGGTGTGTAATCGTGCATAAAAGGAATGAAGACCCTTCTCCTTAAATACACCAACATAGAAGATAGATAGGCGTTATGAACCAGCAAATCTTCTACTGCACCGGAAGCAATCTTCTGGTAGTCAAGAACGAGGTTAATTCCCTCCTGAAACTGTTCTTGACTCTCCGCACCCGACAGCGAAAACAAACCATCCTTAATGGCTTTGAGAAACCAGTCCAGGTGATTCGTGATCATCATTCCTTGTCGGGCAGTTTCCTCTAGTACGGAGGCCTGTTTGTTCGTAAACGGAACATCCGGATTACTAGGCAATTTGGTATTTGAAGGACACAAATACTGAAAATCGCCGTTCACCTTTGCAGACCGGAAACTAAACGGTGAATCATGTGCGCCATATGATCGTATGTTTGGCTTCTGTACTGGGAACAGACCAGAAGATCCTGCAGGGCGGAAGCGAGCTCTAGGTCTCAGCCTGACTGCACGTTCCTCCTGCGTAGCGGGTTCTGCTAATGTTCTATGGAACAAGTGGCAAATAGAATGTATAGCAGTTGAGGCCGGAAGCGTGGAAACCGACCTCGTAACCCGATTCGACTCTCCTGACTCAGTTTCGATATCCCCCGCATGTGGGACCGGAAGCTGCATGTCAGGAATCAAGTCATAGATACCGGAAATTAAATCGTAATATTTCCTAGTATCTGGATCAGTATTGGTAGGTTCATTAAATTCCGAGCTACCGTACTGGTCCCTATCCACTTCCATAGCTTCCGGGGCTTCCTGCCAACGAAGAGTAATGGAAGGGATAGTCCCTGTCAATCTTGCTTCCGGTTGCGTAGACTGTTCAGACAAAACCGGATGCGGCGGCATACCGCTCCTTATTTGACTGGTCATCAGGCCGCTGTTAATTAATGGTTCGTTTCCCGTAACCCGCCCGCATCAGTATTTTTGCAAGCAATAATTACGCATTGTATTAATTATTGGTACTGATCCCTAAAAAAAATGCCTATAATGAGTTCTGATTTCGCGAAGCAGCGCTCTCCAGTGATTAAATTGCTCGTAAAATACCGAGATTGTCGTACCAAGTTTCGTAAAGCCGTCATCCCTTCGAAGGGCACTGCAGCGCCACCTGTTGTGCAGTTCAAGGGATTCCCCATAAACTGACCAATGAAACGGCAAACTTTCTTGGGAATCCTTTAAGCTACCAAGCTCTACCAGACATCCATTACGTTCTGCTTCGCACCTCTCCATGTAGCGCTGTAAGGGTCTCACGGGCTTTACCGCAGTTGACCCAAGGTCATCTGTTGCCACAGTAAACGAACATGACGACCGTCTAACTGGGCGAATTGATATCAGTCGCTTCTCACCGATATATATTTGCGCAACATATAGTTCTACGGTAATCTGTCAAAAAGCTGCCTTCAAACTGTGTGAAACTGGCGTTTTGGCATACACTGAATAACTGTTTAGTGTATTTCGAGATAAATATACATTTTGTGATCAGTAAAACAGTCAGATAGAACATTTCTTGGTTTTACAAGAATCCTGTAAAAAATGGCGAGACCCCTACAGGGGTAAATGCAGCGTAGCGCAAAGCACCCTGGGAGAGGATGCTAAGCTACGTCATTATGTTTTCCAGTCTGAGCTCCGAAAGGAAATTCTGTGGTCTCAATTCCGTAGTTTGTCTGATCGCAAAAACAGTAAATAACAACAAACTGAACATCCACAATGTAATCTAACGAAATATGCATTGAGAAGTGAAGAAGTATAACTATTCGTCTGCAAACTAGATATCGACTTGCACGCGGAGTTCTCAAATCGAACGAAAGTATGTTCATCATACACCCCTTTCGTTCCTCGTACACCGCGCAATGAATGTAGAAATGTCCGCATGGTTGATCGCATTCATCCATCCTGGTTTTGATCAAATGATTTTGGCCAACGGAGCCACGATAGCTTCAACAAACGGTCAGTTTTATGTTAAATTCACAACTTTCCTATTCTCTGAAAAGACGACCGCCAGCTCTGTCATCGAGCGTTTTCTTTCCAAGGCAGATTTGAAACTTCCGTCGATGATTCTCCTGCCTTATATGGGCGCTTGTAATCAGCAAATAAATTGTATAAATCTATAAATCACTCAGTGCCATGGATCAAGAATCCACAGTGGCGGACTTGGAAGAGAAGAAAGCTTCCAAGTCTTTTACTGACTCTGAAAATCAGAAGGCGGCATCGTGATTAGACCAAAGCTGTTGTTGTTGTTGTTGTTGACCAGTGACTTGCTTAGGACAGCTGTATTATAATTTATAGTAAAATTTATGAATTCTCAAAAATTAGGATTAATATTATTACTATTTATGGTTGCTTTGGTGAAGGCTGATTTAATATTGTTAGCCAGTACTAATCTGATGGAAACCAGTTCTAAATTAGCTCCATATTATGACACCTCACATAATGTATTTTATGTCAAAGAGTCATGTCTATGGATTGTGATCTGTGATTTCTTTTTAATGGTTATTATGTATGCATTATTCATTTAATTAGCAGGTCACTGTTCCTCTAGCAGAGGTTTTGTTTGATAAATCTAGTCCAGTAAAAGGTTTTATATTTTTAAATTTTGCATCCCAAGTTTTGTTTTAGTATTTGTTTGTTTTTTTTCTCGCTACTAGGTAATAATTAATAATTATCGCCCTCAGCATGTCTATTTTCAAAAGCAAGGTTACGAGAAACAAAGAATTAATTAACAACGGCCTCATCTCTCTCAGTTCCTTCATCTCCTGACGTTGCTGTTCCATTCCGCGCAGAATAGCAGCCAACGTAGGATCCGTCACTTGAGAGTGCACCGGAAGCTGGGCCTGACGGGGTGTGTTCGCACTCTGGGACCTTACAAATGACCATGAGCACGGCCACTGTAAAGGTCGGTGAACTGGCATACGAGGTCGTAAACCGGAAGCACGTATAGGAGGACGCATCATACGTAACATAGCCGGTCCCGTACCTCGAATACCACCGGAAGCAGAAATTTGAGCTAAGCCACGCAAGGGCTAAGTCAAACTAGCAACCGGATGCCGCATAATTTGACCTACTTGAGAGGGGTCTCTATACCGCGTCTCAGAGGCAGGTAAAAAATTTGGCATATCATAGGTACCTGCATACATACCATACTGCCGTTGTTGTGGGAACCTCAATCTCTGGTGGCCCAGAAGGCTCGTAGTGACAAACGTCTCGGCAGGGGGACGAGGAAGGCCACCAGAGAAACCGGAAGCAGATTGGGAGAAGTTAGACAAACCAGTCGTTCCAGTGTTAGACGATGTTATAGCATGACCGGAAAGTCCAGGCCTCAACGGGGTTGAGGAAGGCAATCTCCCAATCCCGGAACCAAATGAAAATTTTACGTTAGGCGCCTCACCAGTATTGCCCAAGTTTTCATAGTCATAAGTCGCATCCGATCGAGAGATCGGAATTGACTGGCTTTCCCACGCTAAGCCTGGCTCCGTTACCGATTTCCCTTCATCGTCGTATCCAGGTGTCCGCTCGATCGGAAGCTCGACCTCCACAGTCGTAGTAGTGCCGGATTCCACATCTTCGATTGTCCCTTCCACTTGTACAACCCGGGTCGGTTTCTTACCTGATTGACCCTTCGCCTGGTCTGAAATGGAAGAATCGTGAGCGGGAGGGGGCATTTGTTTATCTTTATTTACATTCAACAAATTGACTAGCGCAGACCGAGCTGGTGAATCAACAAACCCCCTGGTCTCCTCGACCACGTTGGTTCGGGGAGACATAGCTACATACGTCTCATTGGCGAGATTGGTAGACATAATGGCTTTATTTTCCTCAATAGCTGCCAGTGACCCGGCCAGATACACTTGGAATATGCTGGGCGCCCACACAATACATTCCTCACAGGCCGTATCCCAGGTACATACTCTTCCCTGGCGACATTGGGGACACGTGGAATGGAGGTCATATACAGGCTTGTCACCACCACAAGACATACATGACATTTGAGACATATTTTGAGCCATAATTTCGCTGATAACGTAAAGAATACTTCCCAAAGGACTTCTTGAAGAATATCAGACGTCTGAGGTAATCCAACTGCTAGTGATTTCGCTAGAAATAGGCAATTTTCACGGAGCTGACAAAATGACTTCCTGGCCCACAGCAGTAGGAAACACGAAGGAGGAATTATGGGTAAGTGAGCAGTCAGGTGACTAGCAGGGGAGAGAACCGTGTTATTCAAAATTCTTACTGGATGATTTCATGTGAAACAAGAAATGCAAAGAGTGGAAGTGAGGTAAGTTTTCAGCGCAAATAACAAATGGTTTACATGTAACTCCAAACAAAATACATCAGCATATTCTACAATTGTCACTCTATAATATTCCCAATTTTATATCTTTGTCGGGCGATTCAAAATGGATTTTAAATCGCCCGGCAAAGGTATAAAACTGCAAAATTTACTAATTTGACGACGGGAATCTATAGAGTGACAATTGTAGAATAATCAATATGCTGATGTATTTTACTTGGAGGTAAAACGTTCATTTCTTGTTTCACCCAAAGTGCGTTTCAGACCTTGGTGTATTTTTATTTAACATGTTTAAAGCATGGGGCTATATATATAGAGACCCCATATTTCGACACTTCACCGTAATACCGCCATCCACACCCCCAAAACTCTTGTTTTGAGGGCCTGTGGTCTCAATGAAGTTCACTGAAGAATGAGTCTGAATTCAGCCTGCAGAAGTACCATTTATAAGCCAGGGAGCACACAATGGTCCCTTTTATCATGTCTCTACTTTACTCCAATGAAGCAGGCTCTTATTTGCAAATTGTCCGGTAATGAGTCAGTGAGTCAGTCCATCCGAATTCTTTCATCGGCAAAATAAGGAGAACCGTTGACATTAGAACCTTGATTTTTGGCATGAAGGTGCATTAGGGGACTGTTACCAGCAAGTTCTGAGCTGACCTACTTTTGATGAAAATTTCTGGTGATTTTTGATTCTCACTTGGGTAATGCCCATCTTAATATAGGCAGGATTTACAACTTGGGGGAGGGGGATTTCCAAGAGTTCAGTTTGCGTCGGAGTCCTGATGCCTACCCTACTTCGTAGGTCCTGTGACGTTAGTCACACTGCCTTGTTTTTAGGATGATAGTTCATAAAGTTAAGAAAAATCTGATTTGGCAAGTTTATAATTGGGAAAGAAAAAATATAGCTTTATTCTAATCACACATAAGGGAGTTTCCCCCCTCCCCCCCCCATATTAACATTACACCTGCATAGTCATGCACTTACAACTACAAATCAATGCTTTTTACATTTCGGATTAATCATACAGGACAAGTCTACTGGCAAATGCAATTAATATTACATTCTGGAAATACATGTAATTTTGAGGCTCTTGAGGTCTGAGGGGTACACCAGAGCTGCATTGAAAACTTGTTTGGCACCGTGTTAAATGTTCAGGGACACGTTCATTTGATTGGTTGAAGAATGACATTCAATCCGGCGAGAATGGTATTAAACAAATGCCACATTTCAACCACTGTGTCTCGATCCACTGTGATGAAGAAGTTTTCATCGAAACTCTCACAAGCTATAGAATACAATCGCACATATCATCTCTGCCACTAAGCTCTCACGATTAAGACAGCGATATAATGTAAACATGAATTGCAGGCAAGCACCTAAAAGGTGCGTGGACCCCTCAGCCTGTTTTTTTTAGTCCAGTAGGATCAGGGCTGCATCTAGAGCCAATTTAGTTTTGGAAAACATATGGGTGCCCAAAACTCAAATGAAACCAAAAAAATGAAAGTGTTGTTGTTGTTCAATTTGAAAGAATTTCTGAAAGAAATACTCCTAGAAAAAATATCGATCCGATTGCATAGCTGGGTATTGAATTTCATGTTAATAAACCTCTGTTTTGTGATTGATCACAGGCTCTTTGTGCCAAAATTCACTTAAAAAAAATTGGACCCTTAATAATGAATTATGAAAAGGAACTGGGAGTTTGGGATCGGAACCTGCAAAAAATCCCTGGATACCGTATAAATAACAGACTTCGGTTTCACGTGAGTGGTGTGCTGGGATTACAGCATGCAAGAAAGTGTAGCTTTATCAGTGGCAATTTATGCATTGCACAAGTGTGATAATAAGTAAACACACTGATTGACACATGCCTACCCTTATCATTATTTGGGGCGGGGAGGGCATAAGCTCCAGGTATGCAAACTGGTTCAAAATTGCCCAGAGTCAGGCTAACAATGGGCTATCCTAATCACTCGTTTTAAATAATTTCCAAGATACAGTAACATGTGTGGTGACAACAATTGAAGCATTATGTTGTACCAGTTAAATGTGTGGACACAAATATGGTTCATGCAAAAGTTTTAAAATAAATCATATGTAGAATAGAATGATTTAATAGCAAAATTAAAGAAAAATGTTGTCCTTCATTCAATGAGAATCTTGAAAGGACCAGGCTTTCTTGTATCAGGGAACCTTCAAAATTCACAATGAAACATGCAACCAAGGGTTCCCGATGGGCATAGATAACAGTGCAAAAGCTTAGCCATCAATAAATAAAAAAAATAAAAAAATTAAAAATCATAAAATCATCATAGCCATCTGAAAATCTAATCATTTCATCAGTTAACATTCAGGAAGCTCTCACCAAAGTTTTGTCAGGTCTCACTTGATAGATCTGCAGATATTCAGCGGACAAGAACATGTTGATGGGCATAGATAACAGTGCAAAAGCTGAGCCACCAATAAATAATAAAAAAAAAAAATTTAAAAATCATGAAATCATCATAGCCATCTGAAAATCTAATCATTTCATCAGTCAACATTCAAGAAGCTCTCACCAAAGTTTGGTCAGGCCCGACTTCATAGATCTGCAGATATTCAGCGGACAAGAACATGTTGACGGACGGACGGACGTACGTACATGGCAACGACAAGACCCCACAGCCCTATGGGCTGAGGGGTAAAAAGATATTCAGTCCTACATCCAGTCTATCCACCTTGGAAATGATCCTTGATCAGATGTCTCTGTCACTCGC
>JAVTVY010008988.1:0-43019 GCA_036873755.1 Hanleya hanleyi
AAACATTTGTTTCAATTTGTTATGCACGCTGCAGAAAATTGATGCGGAGCTAAGTATTGATATTTGAAAAGCTCCAATGTAGACCACTGATTAAAATGGACAGACTTCAGGTTTGAAAGAAAAACAATACATGTAGTTAGAGGATTTTCGCTAGTTCATAGCAATTGGTAACCATCCTGCCGAAAGATGAACGTCTAAAAATTAGGGAATAAGCCAGGCAGTTTTGTTAATACTGCCGAATGTGTAAATCTTTTGGCAGTCTGTTGCCATCTACCCAGCACAAACAAGTTATATAAAGTTGCAGTTAATTAAGAAGGCACTGGTTGACAAACAAACTTTTGATGGCAACAAGCAACTGGTGACAAATTGACAGCTTAGCCTAGTGACCCAGAAAGTAACGGGTGGTGGGTACCCGGTGGGCACAGGTTCCGTTTGCTTCAACGTATTTTGTTGAGAAGCAACGGGAACTTGATAATGTGGTGTCCAGCACAGTAATTGCACTCGTCTTTATTGCACCAATGTAAGCGTCCTGTGTGTGCCTTCTGTGCTGTCCCCGGTGTTTTATAGGGTGAACGGCGGGTGTCTCATTCCATGTTACTTCAATGATTTGCTTCTTTGAGGCAACAGATGCAGCTTGGTTGGGTGATGTTCCATGACCACAGGTGTGATTACAGTTTATTTGTGCCCATGTGTATTCTTGAGACAGGGTAGTTACGACAAAACAGGGATGGACACAGTGTATATACATACACACATGATGTCAATATTCCAACACAAAACATACATATATGTGTGCAGTGTAAATTAAGTATAAGTCCATTTTTTATCATTCTTCGACTTGGGTTATGGACATTAAAAATTATTGGTGACAAAAGGAACAACCTTGATCCAGTGACCTCCAAAGAAAGGTCAATCTCACTTTGCGGTAGACTTTTGCTCTATAACCACATTCATCGGTAATGCAAGTCTGGCGCTCCCAGACAAAATCCTTCTTCAGATAATTAAATGGTGAACAAATGACAGACTTTTGAACTGTTGACGGGGAAAAAACCCCACAGGCATGTGCTATGTAATTTTCGTGTACCTGGGCAACAACTTCAGTTCATTCAGGTAAACAATCTACAAATTAAAATGTATTCCTTTATGAATTATAGTCTCAAGAAGTCCTGTTCTATCGTTAGATTATTGTTTCTTGCGACATTGATATTTCTGTTCAAGTGCTGGTGAACATTTGCATTATAACACTGAGAACTGGTCTAAAAAACGCAGAAGTATCAACTTGATCACACGCATAGTACCAGTATAGTCCTCATGATCTGGAATGATTTGGTATACTGGCGTTCTCATCATCCAACATGTCACTGCATGTTGTCTCCTTCTGGCTGTCCTTCGCCACGGTCACCGTTGCCGCCATCTAGTGGGTCCCATACGTCATCAACGTAATATTCCTCCTGTGGATCATATACGTCATCGTATTCGTCATAATAATCTTCTTGCGGATCATTTACCTCGTCGTAGTCGTCATAGTAGTCCTCTTGTGGATCATACACATCGTCATAGTCCACGTCATAGTCGTCGTAGTCCAAATCATAATCATCATAGTCTTCATATATGTCCGACTCGAAAGGCGATGGATCAGGGATGGGGTCATGGATATGATGATAACGAGCCAGTGGCTTCGTGGACAGGAAACCGCTGTCCAGACTAGCTGTGGTTACTGCCAGTATCACGTTACACGGAGGTGGTGTGTGCACGGTCAGGACGTCTGGGTTTTGTATGCCGAACTCGTGCAGGGAGGTTTCAGGCTTGCTGGTACTGGAGCCACCTAAACACCAGAGTCGTGATCCAGACGTTGTGATCATCTGATCTGAAGGACTCTCGCGGGGTAAAGAACCGATATAGGCTCCAATTCGTTTACGGCACATGTTTTCTGAGAACTTGACGACCTTTCTCTCGAAAAGGACACGGGATTTGTTGTCAGTCATTCGAAAGCCTTGCAAAATTTCCCCCGAACTTGAAGGATATTCAGTGGGCCCTTTCCAGAAATAGAACCAATCATCGAATTCCAGTAGAACTGGTGATTCGCCGAGGTTGTATCTTACTGACTGGTCATAATCAGCCTCATAGGAAGCGAATGTTATGTCTTTACTCTCGGGATCAAGATGCAAAACATTGCCTTTCAATGATAAGCCGTACTCGTCTCTGGGAGTTCGGTGAACAAGGAAACATGAATCGCTTACCCAGCATGGTCCGTATACAGGGCTTGTTTCCCTCACCTCAAAAGTTTCTTCAAGCTGGAGAATTTCTATATGAGCTCCATCATCCATCACCTTACAAAGCATTAGTTTGTTTCTTTCTTCTGATGACGGCGCATAGCCGCCATAGTCAATTATTAGTAAGAAGATGCTGTTTTTCAAGAGTAATGGAAAAATTTGCCTATCCCTGTATTCCTTGATCGGTAACACGAGCTTTTTCCATTCGTTGGATGGAAAACGTAGGTAGAATATATCAGCTCCAGACAAGAGATAGACATTACCCCCAGCAGTATACAATCGGGATTTAGAGACACTGATCGCTTCGCCGCTCTCATGTCTTGGATAAGCTGCTGTACCTAACTCCACCCAGAGCTGTGGCTGAGGAAGGTAAGCAAATAACCTCAGCTGTTGATACTCGTTGATGTTTCCCACAGCACCAGTGAAGCTTGGGGCTATCGCCAAAATAACATCTATGCTTCCTGCCTTCTCTAACAAATCACTGAATACGTGGTTACTCAGTCTATCAGTTTTGCAATCGCCTGTAGAGTTTGCTTTGGAAACACCACCAGTCTGCGTAGATGGTAAATTACTATCACCGCCGGGGTGAGTGCGGGTTAAACTAACCTCCTGTGTCTCCTCGGCTTTGTCCATAGGTTTACTCTCTGCTCTTTCTTTCTTTTTCATGATATTATTTACCATTTCTTCCTTTTCTAGTCCCATGTTCAGCACAGATGATTCGTCTGTCTCAATATCACTCCCAACTCTTTCATCCTTTGTTTTCTTAATACGTTTTCTGGAATTCCTTGCATTATCAGCTGCTAGATCATCCTTAAATTGTTTCTCTTCCGTATCGACTACAGTCTGCCCTCCTGTTCTTTTCTCAGAAGTTAGGACACGGACATCTGATCCTAAATCTTCACAGATATCCTGTATTGTCTGGCTGTCAGTCCCTTTTTTGGTGAAGGCTTCATGGACAACCTTCAAGATTTGCTGTGCTGTGTATATGGCAGGTAAGTTAGCTTCCATCACCAGATGTTTCAGTATCGTACTCTCTGTCTCTCTAGATTTTAGGAACCAGTTAACCAGAAAATCCAAGATCTGCCTGAGGCTGCAAAATTTGGTGATTTCAGCTTTCAGAAGACTCGACACTGTACTTGTTGGTACATCTAGAAGGCAATCTTGATAAATAATGCGGTCATGAAAGCGGTTCTTCAAGAGGTTTGTAGCTGATGAGTGGAGTTCTCCTGATGTGTTGTGGTAATATGTCGCTTGCCAGTATTCTAGGCAGGTCTCTAAACACAAATGCTGGGTCATGAAATCCTCACAAACTTGTATGGGCTCGTTGAACAGGAGGAAGGTGCATACACTATACAGGGTACACACATTATCCAGGGTAATATCAAGCTGATCTGTGTACATGGACTCTATTATACGCTCAGCCGTACCTAGATCAGGAAAGACTTCGGACATGTTGACCTCAGTCATTAACAAATCTCCCTCTCTGAATCCTCCGGTGAACATGGTGTTGAAATAAGGACTACAGGCGGCCAGTACAGCTTTATGGGCGAACACCTGACCATCCTCTATCACTAGCTTCACATCACACAATGTTCCATCTGACCGTTGACTATTCATTGCCACGAAAGTGGACTTCTGGCTTTTCAGTGTGATGAGAACCATTTCAACTCTGAGATTTTGCCTGAAAACAGAAGAAATATTGTATAACTGTATCTTGATTAATGAACTTTTGAAATACATTTGATGAATGATGTCATTGCAATTAGTTCCATCTGTACTTACTCCAAGTTGAATACAACAGAGAAAACAGTTGTTTTGTTCTTATTTTACAAAACTTTTTTATGGACTGTTTTCCAGCTTTTAATATATGTGACTCCAAAAAGGTAAAACAAATAAAGCATAAAAAAAAACAATTTAACAGTCTGAGACTCAATTCTGTTACAGGTGAATGAACATATGTATGTTAGATAATCTCTGTGTAACTCCCTAAAACAGGTGTAGAGAGGTGGGTTAAAACCTTGAAATGTGTCTCGAAACCCTGAACATATTTTCACATGATCACTGCATGGTAATAGACAACAAAAAGCAAGTTTAAACATGTTCAAAGCACATATATTAACAGACAGGTACACATTCTAGGAGTATGTGCATTTTATTTCAAAATCGTATACTCCAGGGATTATGTGAAATGGTGGCAATTTTTCTAAACTTGGGGCTGCCTATACAACAGCATAATAAGCCATTACTATCTTGGGAATATTTTCATGGTAAAATGATATACTTGGAGAATTCAAAGGTATAAAAACACCATCATGTTGAAACACTGTCTGAAGGTGGCTTACTTCATGGGGAATTTATTGACCTTTTAAATATTCTAAAATTACAATCTGTTTTTACAGTCAACCTATACTGAGCCACTGAATTTTAGTACATCTGATAAAATTTGATCATCTTCATGCCAGTCTTTTGATTATAATCAAAGAGGCACAATTAGTGAGAAGCCAGTATGTCTAGTTTTCAAATGAAACTTTATTGCTATGACAAAATAAATTCTCTCACATTCTCAAACTTGCGATGATCCATGACCAAATGGGTTACACAAATATAGCGGATGGTATATCAGACAGAACCAGAGAGGGGTTTGTCACATCCATTTTTCTTACAGGCCTGAAAATTTGTCCAGCATTTTGTTGCTCCATTTTGATACATAAGTTGCCAGTCAGCTAAATATAGCAAAAACTTCCATTTTTTCATCCCAGAATGCAACATGAACCGATCCCAGTATGCAACGTGAACCACCAGGAAATGTATTTCAAAGAATTATGTGACTGCTCTTGCAATTTAGTACAGTCTGGTCTTCTCCAAACTGCAGTGGAACAGATGCTGGAGGAACATTAAGATATGACTGGGTGCAGTTCCCAACTTTTATGCCCAATATGGATATAGTAAACTGCGAAAACATCAATTCAGGTGGCACCTCTACGAATCAGCTCAATGTACATGTAACGAGGGGCTGGAGTTAATATGCACTTTTGTCATAGTGCATGGCGGGAAAGGGGCCGACTCATTCATTATGGTATCTGTGAAGGAGTCTATGCATTCACTTCTTTCTCATGTGTCGATCATGTGACTCACTGCGCGAGTTCCGGTCGTTTGGCATCAAAGGATTTGCATGGAGCATGTTAGGTTTTCATTGATAACGTCAGTGTAATACCCCTTACTGTCCAGAAGTGTCACACTTCATGTGAAGTGTGCCTAGAAGTGCCTCTGAAGAGTACACTTGAAAGGCACTTCAACGACAGAGAAAAATATTGGCACACTTCAAAGGTACTTCATTAGAAAAAGGCAATAGTCAAGGGACTCCTCAAAGACACTTCATGGACTTTGTCAATTTCATAACAAAAAATGAGGGACTTCAGAGACACTTCTGAGACTTTGTTTTTGTTCGGCATAATCCAAGGTACTCCTCAAAGACACTTCTTGGACTTTGTCAGTTCTTCAGCAAAACTTAGGGGACTTCAGAGACACTTCTGAGACTTTGTTTTTGTTCTGCATAATCTAAGGTACTCCTCAAAGACACTTCTTGGACTTTGTCAGTTATACCGGTATAGCATAACTTGGGAGACTTCCCCTTACAAAAAATATCTTCTAGCATCCTATAAGATTTTGAAAAATCCTAAAGATTCTAAAAAATCATATGAGCTTCTAAAATATAAGAGTCTGAAAAATCCTATAAGATTCTGAAAAAATCCTATTATAATAGATTCTGAAAAATCCTATAAGATTCAATCCAATAGGATTTCTAGATTATTGGAATTTTCCCACAAACTGTTACAGTAACATAACATTATAAATTAGAACTACATGTTTACAAGTTTCATTTATATTAATTAGCTCTGGGAATAACCCAGCTTAAAGTTGGCTGATTTGATTTCACTCAGTGACATCAAATCTCATTTCAATGAAACCACCAAACATCAGATTTGTACTTCACATTTCAAAATAGCTACAACTGTGTAAAATATTCACATGTGGTTACTGACATATTACTCAGAACTGTGAACATATTTTTTTATATTTTAAAGTGATCAGTACTATGGGTTTCTATTTGAATAGATTAAAGACATTAATAACACCAGTCTCTCACATATTAGATAAGAAATCTTGTTGAATTCAGATTTTATAGTCATTCCAAATCCATGATTTTATAGTAAAATTGGACAAAATGGCAAAATATTTTTAGAAGAATCAGTTCTAACATAATGTCAGCAACAAAAAAATACCCATTAAAGAATACTTTATATTATCCTCGTCATCATTATCACTAAGTATAATATATATAATTTCTGTTTCTAATAGTCTTTATATTCTGAACTGTCTTTGCCAAAATGGGTGGAGTTATCTGCCCTTGAAAATTTAATTGAACACTGGGGGCGCCACCAGACGATAACAATCAAAATGGCTGACCTCTCCAACTGCAGAAATCAGATGGATTTATTCCTGTTAAGCTAGAACTATGGAGGTTTGAAGAACTGTATTGCAGATGGTGATGATAGCAGTGATATGGTAAGTAACTTATAAATATAACTAAAATTTTTCTGTTTTTCATAACTTAATAAGCAAAGAACTGAGCTGAACAGTGATGTAGACCTGAGAGTGTCAGCTATTTATTTTATCAACAAGTTTCCTTTGACATATTAAAAAATTGATATTGGCCTCAATAAATATTTTGCTATATGGACTGCAGGTTATTATAATGTACTCCACCTTATAATTGCAGTCAAATTTAATGGGGCAAGTAACATGGCGAAATATCCATATCTCTGTCCCAATATCACTTTCAGATCTATCCAGGTTGATCAAGGCAGTGTGGATTAAATGTCATTGTTATGATTGTGTGAATCGTCAGCTTGGAAACACCAGGGTTGGGGACCTCATATGAAGATTGGCATGCACCCCTGAAGGAAATCCCCTGAGGGTGAGATATTTTTATCACAAAACTGTTCAGTTCATGTCAAAACAGGTGGATTTAACTGGTTGGGGGGATGGTAGCCCTAAATAAATTATCTTGTTGTTTTGATTTTTTATTGATTCATAAATTGTATTGATTTTTTTCCTTGCAGAATGTAGAATATTCCCATACCAGATTTTTGACAAAATGGTAAAGAAATAAGTTTTAGAATATATTGATAATAAAATGTTAGCATTACCTGTTTCAGCTGTAATCAGAAAAAGTATAATCAATTATGATTAGACTTAATTTTTATCATTATAACAGGCTATATTTTCCTTGTTTATTGATTGCACTGCTCATATACCAAAGCTAAGGATCTTCACACTTCAATTGTACATTCTTACCCACATCTTGAGAAATGAGAACATTTCATTTCATACATTTATTTCATTTCAAAAATTTAAGAATACAATTTGTAGTTAATAAGCATTTATTTGTTATTTGAAGTCTTGCATGAAGATTTAGTTGAACCAGGAATTAAAAAAAGACAAATTATCAAAATCCACATGATTGTTTCTAATGGCTTCTTTGTCAATACTTTCATAATTCCAGAATACAGCTGCAACAAGGAACTCGGCTCACTTCAAGCAGCCACTCGACTGATGGGAAATTTAATGAGCACACCTACATGTAGGTATGGTTGATTTCTTCATAGTGTATATTGGCTAGAACATCACACAAACCGTTTATCTCCATTGTTGTATATCATGGAGTACTAAAGAAAGGATAATAGACATCTTCATCAATCTTTTGTAAATCGTAGGGATGTGTTCCATTCTTTACCCTTTATGGTAGTCAACCTATTCAATCATCCTGAGTGTATTAAAAAAAAAAAAAAAACTGGATTGCATGTCATATGGAACCATATATACAACTGATCAGGTTTTAATTATATGCATGTATTTATCGCCACAGGCCAAGAAGTTCACAATTCAGACTGGTGGGATACAGCGTTGGGTTACGTCCGAGTGGACCTAAGGGCAACTGAAATAAACTATCCTTCGAAAGATCTGCTGCTTCAAGTTCAAGTTGGAAAAGAACACGGTCACCCTTGAATAATAATACTGCAATAAATTCTCATACCAAAGACTGCATGTAAATGATACCAAAAATAAGAACTGTGCTGTATTTTGTCTCAAGGATTTGTGCTAGCGGTTTATTGTAAATATTTTATGATGTACTGTTCTGTCTCACTCTGTATTTTCTCTGAATAAAACTTTGTGCTCAAATATATATTTGTGTATTCTTTTCTGGGAAAGTAAATATCTCGTGGCTTTACATACCTTTTCATCACACGGATTTGCTATGATACTAATAAGGTACTTCAAGAGCACTTCAGAAGTGCATATGAAAGGTATCCTTCTGTAGAAGAGTGGATGAAGTGACTTGCCATATAAGGACATTGAAGTGCCTCAAATATTCTAATTAGGTACTTCAAGAGCACTTCAGAAGTGCCTATGAAGGTTACCCTTCTGTGGAAGTGTCTATGAAGTGCCTTTGCAGTACCTAATTAAAATATTTGAGGCACACTTCTAAGTGACTTCATTGTGACTTCATTGTGACTTCATTGTGACTTCAATGCCCTTATATGGCATTGCTACAAAACAATACCCACACTGCAAGCACACTTCTGACTCTGAGCCTTGCACTTCAAGGTTGAAATATGGCCACACTTCAAAGTTACTTCAAAGTTACTTCAAAGACACTTCTGGACAGTAAGGGACAAGTCGAGCTTGAAAGCTGAGACACTTTTGAAAGATGTACACTAGGATCAAGCTGCAACAGTTCATGTTACGAAAACTTCTCGTTGTCTCCAATGTTATTTTTGCTTTGCACATCTTCATTTAGTACTGTCAGCGTCTCACGGCTTGTACTCGAGCTGACCCGAGCTCTTGTCGCCAGGGACGGCAGACGAATATTAACCTTCTCACTGAGGATATATCTCTCCACAGCATACAGTTCTATAATAATTTGACAAAATCAACCTTCAAACCAAGTGCATCCTCCATAATGCAGGCCTGTATACTCCGTTCTGCACACAGATTAGGGCAGTATAGGTATTACTCAAACAAACCGTTTAAAATTAAAACCAATGAACAGACAGCATTATGACGTGCCCCACTGGGTTCACAGACAAGACTTTATAATGAGAATACGCTGTAGAACGGTCTCTTTGATGTGCTCGCGGAAAGGACACATGGGCGTCTCTCCAGTCAAAACAATCACGACATCTCGCAACTTGAGTTCTAAAGGGATGAAATGTATGACACATTGTCTGGCTTCTATTTTTTTCTCAAATATGAGCATATTCGGAAAGGTCATGAAGTCACGAAGGCTGTTCGGAAAGTTTAATTATAAACTACAGATCTTAGTCCTGGCAAATTCGTCTTCTGTCATGGCTCGGCTTTGTCAGACGAACCATGACTAGTGATTATGACCAAGTGGATTGGCGCTTTTAACCAGTCAGCAGGCCAGCTTACAGAAGTTATGAAAAATTTATAACCGTCCTAGCCAAGTTATGAACTAAATATCGCAATAACTCAGAGAAGTCATGATTTGTGGTGCGCAAGGTATGAAAGGAAATGTCGCAAAAAGAAAACTTTATGTTCTAATGCAAACATAGCAATCTAACCTTCAGAAGATTGGATTGATTGGGCCATAAAAGTTACATCAACATTCCATCCGGAGAGTACCTAACTTTATGAGGTTATATAATGCCAATTTGCACAGTAAACAAAAATGAGGACAGCTCTTCCAAAATGAGTGTGACCTTAAGTGGTACCACCTTCATCGACCTTAATGTCTGGGATGCACGGATAAAAGCCGATTTGTAATAAATGTATCTAGGGTCAAAATCTCATGTTTATGTATGTTTTATGAATATACCACATGCACATGAACGAATGAAGGTTGTTAAACATTGCCATGGACTGTACTAAATGAATTAACAGAGATCATTACACTCTGTGACTTCACTACTGGTCAAAATATCATTATTTTGTGAACAGAGAAGAGATTGATAATCACTTGTAGAGATTATAATTTATAACTTTTTTAAGATGGTCTCGACTGTTAAATCTATTTAATAACTGTTTGGTGTATTCCAATTACAATCGGTGTGAAAGTACAGGTGGGCTTAATATCCATGCACGCAATATACATTGTATTTGGCGATCAGTATTCATATCAAAATATTCCTCATACCATGCTGAATACAAATACGATACCAATTATTATTTAGACAAACAATGTGTATTAAAGAATATAATAAATTATAGAAACAAAGCTTCTAGGCCTTGTCAGCATTAGTCAAGAAGAAACTTGAAATACAGTTCCAAAAATAGGGGGCCTACTGCTCTCACCAGTGCTCACTGCTGCAATGTACACTATATGCTAGATCATATGGAAAGTTAGATGGGAAGCATTATTTCAAAGATTTTTTGTCTCATACCAGTATTATCTGTCACAATCGTCAAATTTCATGTCAGTCAGACATAGGCACCCACATAAGTTGCGGCACACAATTATAAATCTTCATGCAGACCAAACAGGCAAGCTCTAAATATAACTGGAGTGAGCCACTCAAGTGACAATAGCAGTGGAAGAATGGGAGCACCAACTGCTAAAACTTGTTCTGAGAATGCAGTGACCCTTTCTATCGATACAACTAGTATTCAGGTATAAACCTGCCTAGGGAATATATGCTGCACAACTTTGGAATGCTGGTATCTTTAACGTCTGACTGACATGAAATCATCTTGACTGTGGCAATAATATTGATAATGAGGAGAAATCTTTAAAAAAATACTTTTCATTCAACAACAACAACAATTCATTATAATTTTAATATCTAACATAGTGTACATTGTAGCAGAGACATTATAGTATTTTAGAACTGTATTTCAAAAGTGTGTGCTTTTTCTTTATTGATTTCTGCTGACAACGCCTGAAGGCTTTGTTTTTGTGATTATTTACAGCTTGTATCAATCGGTATGATTTGCATTTAGCATGGTATGAGGAATATTTTGAAATTTGATACTGGACACCAAACATAATGCTTAAACGGTTATCAGACAACCTGTATTTAAAAAAGAAAGGGAGTTAGGAATGACCTTCAACTTATATTTATTTACCCGGAAATCGTCGGAAATAGGACCCTTCATGGAATGCACTTTTGCCTCCGATACTTTCCGCCTTATTTGCCGGCAGGCTATCTTTCAGTGCTCTAATTTCTTATCAAACGAGTGTTTGTCCAATTGAAGTATTAATGCACTGATTTCTCAGAGTAGACGTTATAATGAAGAAATCGGACCAAAAAGCACAAAGACCATCTCGCCGCAACTCACCAGCGCGCGGTTGATGGGCTCCGAAAAGATATAAAGTCAGGACTTGTTCCAGATTCAACCGGATTGCTGTATAGTGAGCACAATATTCTAAATTTCCAACTGTATAAGCGTGGTATCCCCCATATGCAGGTTTGTATACACCGTACCACTTTGTCAGACGAACCATGCCTGGCGAGGATGTAACCATGGATTATTGAAGTTGAAGAGTAAAATAAAAGTAACAAAGAGTCAATATTCCACTTCCTGGTACATGTACTATGCAAATCTTTCAATGATTTTGAAGAAATAAATTGATATCGTTTTTAAAACGAAATCGAAAGATCACAGGCTCTATTTATAGCAGTATGAAATAAAATATATCCCTGTATTGATTATATTTGATAAAGAATCATTGACATGTTGCCATCATCTCTATAGCCATAGTTCGTCACGTCATGGTCTAGCGATGGTCGTCTGACAAAGTCGTAACATGGCAGTATATGCGTTTGGCATAGCAAGACCAGTCGTACTTTTAGGACTGCCAAATCACATTCGTGACCTCATGACCTCTCCGAATATACCCATATTTGAGCAAATTAGACGCCACGCAAAGTTTCGTATATTTCATCCTCATTGAACCCAGTTGTAAGTATCCGTGATTCTTTCAACCGGATAGGCACCCACATGTCATTCCCGCGAGGACATCAAAGAGATCTTTCTTTTTGATTGCAATGTTTCGGACCGCTTTCCATACGGATCTCGACATCTGTGTTGTGGAAAAAGGCTTCTTTATTTGTCACTCAGTGCTACATCTTCAGTGGGTGAACCCATATTGAACCTTATTGGCAGGTCTTCTCAGTGAGAAAGCCCAGAGCAATCTGTCTTCTGATCAGTTCGTCGAATTATTTATATCTTCACGTTCGTGCAGTGATTCGATATCGGGGACCTCAAAAACTTCCTAAACACTGTACTACCACCTGTGAGAGTTCACTCTTTGGCATATTAAACATTGCACTGTCAGTAATTCCAAGAGGAAAAATAACTCTTATGCCTTTGAGAATAATTAGATCATCAGTTATCGTTATCAGCGACAATAAATAGCTACAGCAAGATACGAATCTGTTAATATGTCATCATGAAACAACATGGCAGATATCGACCATAACTTGTCAGCTAAGATGCACAAAAACTGCTATAACTCCACAAAGGAATTATGTCATAACAGGTCAGTAAATGCTAAGGATCTGTAAGAAACACTGATACAATCCATCAAGAAAACAATTGTTAACGTTATTCTGAATTTATCAAGTGGGCTTGTTACGAGCAGAAAACGAAAATTAGGCATTCATAACACATTTACGGTACATGTTAGGCTTCTGTACTCCGTTACAAGAAAAACTATCTCAATAGAGCTCTCAATAGAACAACAGTACAACATAAGCTGGTCGTCGCATTACCCTCTGCTTAATTGTCAGTCTTCCATGGCTACAATACACCACAAAACAGCAAATCTATTACTTCGAAACAGCAGAAAGTTACGGTACGTTTATCACTTCAGGAAACTAAATTTATTTACATTACTCACTTACTGCCAAAATGATACCAATATGTAGAATTCTGTGCGGAGAAGGTTCTCGTCAAATAACAGTTCAGGTTTGAGGGCTATGTATGAGGGCTATGCGACGGTCCCAGTCACCCCCAGCGAGGGTTTTAGATAATTTTATTACGAATCACCCACCTCTGAAACTGCCGTACATCTAATCCACAGGCCCGCAAAACAAGAAATTTGGGGGGGTTAGGGTGAAGTGTGAAAGAGGGGCCTCTATATATAACCCATGCTTTATATAAAAAGATGTTTTTTTTATATAAAGCATGGGGTTATATATAGAGGCCCCATATTTTGACACTTCAGCCTAATACCACGCCCCCCACCAAATCTCTTGTTTTGCGGGCCTGTGATCTAATCTCTATCCCTCCTGCGCACTATTTTAAAATCTTGTGCACTATTGTGAAATAGTAACGCATATATCGCCGTCTGAATTTTCCAGTCGAAAACTTCAACTCTCTACGCGCCATGTTGGTGACCTCACGGTACATGTATATGTGTGCTGGGCCGTTTGCAATTGAACATGGCGCGTATAAAGTGGAAAATTCAGACGACGATATATGCGCTACTATTTCACAATAGTGCGCAAGATTTTAAAATAGTGCGCAGGAGGGGATAGAGATTAGATGTACGGCAGTTTCAGAGGTGGGTGATTCGTAATAAAATTATCTAAACCTCGCTGGGGGTGACTGGGACCGTCGTATAGCCCTCATACTAGAGGGCTACTAGAGGGCTATATATTATTTAGTTAAGGTTACCCAGAATTGTACACGGATTACAGTTACATGTAAGCACTTGTAATCTCTCTCACAGCATTAACAAGAAAACAGTATCATTAACAATAAATGTTGTTACTGTTTCACCATAATGGTTTAACATTAGCAGTCATACTACTGCATAGAAATATAACATCTATCTCAATTATTTACAAGAATATTCTTTGGTGGTCACACAAACAGAAATAGGACTTTTGTTAGTGATGATAATTTTACTATGAAACATCTAATGTACTTTATCTGAACACATATTAATAATATGGTCATCATATACGTGTTCGTCCGTTCGTACATTGCTGTTTTCTCATTACCATCATATGTCAAGTATGCGTATGCCTAGGTACACCAAACTTACATCATGTACACATATGCATGTGGTTACTAAACAGACTCCTGTCAAAAATCTTTTTTTTTTTGTCACCAGGTCAGATTGAGTGATTTTGTCACCATTTAAATATCGACAGAATGACCGCCTGGGAGCACAAGAGTTGTTGGCATTGGAGTGTTGTCATCTTGTGTGTATATACCCGTGCGTGTCTTCATTAACACCATCTCGTTTCAAGGATAAACAGTCGTACCAAACTTAAATCACATCGTTTATTTATTTCAATTAAAGAAAACAACTGGCACTGGAAGAGTCCCGGTTACCCTCCTAAAAATGAGTAATATCCTTCACTTCTCAGACATTCCCCCACAAAACATTAAACTGCCAGCCAGTTAAATTGCATGGCGGATAAAAACAATGAAGATCCTCAAGGTTGTCAATTGTCCAAGGGAAGGTTAGGATTAAGCCTCACTTTCTCAAGAATAATCTTTGAAATAAAGTTGACAAAAGGAAGTCAATATGATTGTTGTATAATACATAATACAGGAATTCACATATACCAGTATCTGTGTGTGATGGAGCTCACTGGTAAAAGACCTGAAAGTGATAGTAATGATAGTTAGTACTGGATTCACAAGCCTGGGGATGATAGGATGAGGTAGGATTTCCTCTCTGAAATAGACAATGCATGAGGAATTCTTAAAGATAAAAGTGTTTTACAACGTCCATATTTACGCTTCCCCATGGAAAGCACTGCTACTGCAAACAGACTGGTGGTCTATAAAGTAACACACAAAAAAAAACTTAGAAACAAACTAATACAATACAATAACCTGGGATACAGTATATCAGAAGGACCAGTGATTCCACCAAATTAAGCTGCAGATGATATGTACAGACATGTCACAGGCACCCCTCAACCCTCTGTCACACTGCACTACAGAGAGAACAATCTTTGGGATCACCTACATTAATAATAGAAAGCTCACTGAGAAAAACCTGGAAGTAATAATTAAAGGAAAGGAGTTAACACAGGATCAGCAAGCATAGAGATGCTGAGAGCAGGCAACCATTTCTGTCTGTGAGTATGAAATCATAATGGAATAAGAAACTATCAGGGTCTGAAATAGCAGCATGATCAGATATGTCTGATGAAAAAACGTATCTCGCCTATGTTCAAAGAATAAAGTTCGACCAAACTCTGGGAATTGACTGAGAATTTGAACATGTTGAATTAGCTTATCTCAAGACTCTGAACGGTAATATAGACAATATCAAATATGCTGGCAGCTTTAGAGGAAATTCAGGCTGAAGAAAGTTCTGCACAATGCTGTATGTTGTGTTGTCAAACCTGGTCATGGACATACCTGTATAGCATTGGAAGAAAAAAATAAAAAGTTAAGTACTAGTTACTCATGTAAGGAAAGCTGTCTCATCAATGCAAGAACAAGGGCAGCTGACTCAACCAAAACAACTAGAGTCTAGGCACATATCATTTCAACCCTTCTAGAGGTCTGGTCTGAAAATATAAAAGTGCCAGTGCAGTCCCCAATGACAAGAGTTATAGAGAGATTACACTGTAAATCACACTCCAGCAGGGTCTGAAGTAGCGGTCAGATATGAGATATATCTGATCAAAATCTGGTTCTGTCAGATCAGAAGTTGCTATCCTGTCCAAGTTCATATGTTAGATATAAAAAAAAAAAAATTGAAATTTTCTTACATATTTATAGACCCTGCTCGAGTATAATGGAGACCATCTGAATATGATGTTGAGACAAAACATAGGTGATGGTTTCACACTTCTCCTACAATATGAATAGAAAGGAACAAGTCAATTATATGTACTGAAATTAGAGCAGTCAATGCGGGCCTCCTGAAAAGTAGAATGTATTACGACCATACACTAAATATATACACAAAGTAAATTCAGTTCAAGTCACTATGCCTGGTATAGCTGGATTTCTGACAAGCTTAATGTTTATCTAAACTGAAATGTGAGCAGTCAATGCTGACCTCATGAGAAATAGAATGTATTATGACCATAATCCCACACTAAATATATACACCAAGTAAATTCAGTTCAAGTCACTATGATATAACTGGATTTTTGACAAGCTTTGTATGTTCATGTATACTGAATTGATGAGCAGTCAATGCTGACCTCATGAGAAGTAGAATGTATTATGGCCATGATCGCACACTAAATATAAACAGTCACCAAGTAAATTCAGTTCAAGTCAGTATGCTATAGCTGGATTTCTGACAAGTTGTATGTTCATGTCTACTGAATTGTGAGCAGTCAATGCTGACCTCCTGAGCAGCAGAATGTATTATAACGATGATATAACTGGCTTTCTGACAAGCTTAGTTTGTTCATGTATACTGAAATGTGAGCAGTCAATGCTGACCTCATGAGAATGTATTATGACCCTGATCATACACTAAATATATACACCAAGTAAATTCAGTTCGAGTCACTGTGATACAGCTGGATTTCAGAGATATACGTAGGCGGTGATGCACAGTGTATCTGAGTGATGATAGATAGAGCATACAAAATCGTTGGTAAATTCTGGCTCGTAAAAATCCATGTTAACGTTGGCAATATGTATACCACTTGGTAGAACAGGTAAGTCAGCAAAAGCAGCAGGACTCTAGCTTGATGGACTATTCTGGAGTTGATGAAGAAGGAATGATGGATATTCCAGTCGATGATAGGTCTCCATCTCATGAATATACAATGGAGCAGAGGGTCCAAAACAGGATAGGAGTGACTGGACAGCGGAATGGGATAAAAAATCACCTGGGCTTCCCAACATCCAAAATCGTCCGCAGACACAACAGGATCTGTAATTATAGAGATATAACGCAGTATCCACATTCTGGGCATGCGATTCATTTCCTGATGTCCTGGATTCATGAATTCAGGATTGAACAGTAATGTCTAAATGGTAACTAGACAATGTAGATACAGAGCACTTGAGAAACAATCTGTATGTTCAGGCCCTGGACCTTCTGTATTTAAAACAGCTATGAATGAGAGTCACTACTCTGAGTGTAGCAAGTGGGTCAACCTCCCGTATTTACAACCACAAGTGGCACTACTGTGAGTGTGACAAATAAGGGTCAACCTAAGAGCAGCAAATTGTGTCAACACTGTGACAAATTGGGTCTTCCTCATATAAACTGGATAAATGTCATATACTGTGAAAAAATCAGATCATAATATAAAGCCACCCACAATATTTTCTAGGGTTGTCTGTTCACATATGTGAAAAGGTTACATAAGGAAGTTTTAGATTTGATAGGATAGGATAGGATTTCACAAAATTGTGTTAAAACATGAAATCACAACAATAGGGTCAACGTGCCCAAGTGTCTTATCGATTCATACAGTGCAATGGCAAAAGGGGTCAACCTCCCCTGTAATAAATAGTGACAAATGGGGTCAACCTCCCCTGCAATTACACTGGGGTCAACCTCCCCAGGAATCACAGTCACTAAATCATACCATGTACAGTCACTATGTACCATGGTAACAAGGGGCCAATCTCCCCTGTAAATAGCCATGTACATTACAATGTACAGTGGTCAAGGCAGGGTTGGAGATACCGGAAAATAATTTGATCAGAGATCATTATTAAAAGCTTTGAATTTGATCAGCAAAATATTTATCCATGTTTTATCACTATGGAATTTGGATTGGTTAGTGTCCAAATTTGATTAGTTATTGCTGATCACTGTCCCTTATTTCCATACCTGCAAGGGGTCAACCTCCCCTTGAACAAATAGTGACAAATGGGGTCAGCCTCCCCAGCAATTACAATTAGCTGTGTACAATGTACATTAGCAAATGGGGTCAACCTCCCCTGTAATCGCAATCAATTAAAATATGCCATGCCAGAAATGCCTCTGAAATTTTAGGTGCTTCAGTTTAAAAGTGTGCAAATTCTCACAAATATCTTCATGTAAGTTGAATTTAGCTAAGTTTTTAACAAATTCACAGCCACTCACCATGATTTTGAAATTAGTCTCTTAGATATTTTAAGAATAGAGATTTAGAGCTCACAAAGCACCGAATTTGCCATGTATAAGTGCATGACAATTCATAATTATAAATAGTGAACAAAGGCTAATGGGCAACCTACCCTAGGTTTAGAAACCATGTATATTATGATATTAACTGCTTCCACTGGAAGACCATTTCTCTTCCAAAAACATTGCAGTGATTAATTTTATTAAAATAAAAAAATCATGAAAAGTCAATTCCCAAAATTATGACAAATGTCTTAGGGTCTGTGGCAAATCGCTCAACTGATATATCAGCCCAATCAATCAATGTTAACAAGCAGTAGTATGATGAACATGGCCACTAAGTGTGAGAAATAGACCGATATGTACTCAAGTGCATGCTCGAATTGGAATGTTGCATAATGCATGCTTATAGTGCACACCAGCACTGTGAGTATAGTTCAATGACTTTCCATGCTTACCATTGGAATTTATGTCAACAATTGATGGTCCATCAAGGTGCAGCTTTTAATGAAAGTCTCCATAAGCATATTAATAGTACACACTCTGACACGAGATTTAAAGTATGAAAAGGAGAAGTCTGAAGAGTGTATAAATTCTATCAAACAGTTTGATTCTAAAACAGCATCAATAGTAATGATAGTACGGTGAATTGTACAATTATAGGACACTATGAAAATTCAAATGTTTACAAATTAATTTCTTATTTACTGAATTTCATTATACATAACCAAAATATGGAAATAATTTCAGACTAATGTGATCACCTTGTGATTCACAAGTATAGGCTGATAATCAGTGATAACCGTATAAGGGCTAGCATCCAAGCTAATAACAATGATAAAATTGACTGGAATTTAGTCTAAATATAAATTGCGACACAGTAACGAGTGAGTTGAATTCGCACAAAACCATGATAAATGTGGACCCCATTTGATTTTGAACCACCCGACGAACTCACCCAGTTTACGGATATGCAGGGGACATCCCACGCTTCATCCAACAACGCATCCCAGCATATCTTGCAAAGAGTGTCTACTAGTGTAGTCATTACACATTCGTAACACCAGTCGGGTCCTTGATGTATGGATCCGAAAGGCCAACAGGTCCTCAGTGGTTGTCATGAGTCAGGGGCCAGATTTCGACTGTTCAACGACACCACGTTCGGCGCGACCTCGTGACCCAGATTGTCCGAATCTGTGGGACTGGAAAAACTTAAACGTGACGTTCCCTATTTTTCTGTAGCAAACTGGAGAAACCAAATCCATCACTGACATTTTCCAGAAACAAATTCCAGGTAGCCGAGGAAACACCGACCTCGTGTTACAAAGTTGGAGAGTCTAATATAAGGGCGATAACTCACAATCAACAGTTACAATAAAACTATAATCACGTCAACATAAGAAAGCGACCTTGTTGATCCTCACATAAACTTAATTATGGTAACCCTAATTTCCTTTTATCTGAACACATATTAATAATATGGTCATCATATACGTGTTCGTCCGTTCGTACATTGCTGTTTTCTCATTACCATCATATGTCAAGTATGCGTATGCCTAGGTACACCAAACTTACATCATGTACACATATGCACGTGGTTACTAAACAGACTCCTGTCAAAAATCTTCTTTTTTTTGTCACCAGGTCAGATTGAGTGATTTTGTCACCATTTAAATATCGACAGAATGACCGCCTGGGAGCACAAGAGTTGTTGGCATTGGAGTGTTGTCATCTTGTGTGTATATACCCGTGCGTGTCTATCATTAACACCATCTCGTTTCAAGGATAAACAGTCGTACCAAACTTAAATCACATACACATGTGCTCAAACCGAGTAAAAAAATTTCAGATTCACCTGTATTTTTTCTGATTCACTTCGGGTTAAAACTGTCAATCTTGTCACTAATTGCCTGTTGCTACCAACTGCTTGTTCTTCGAAAAAGGGCCCTATTTTAATAACGCCAAAGCCGAGGGGTTCTCAGTGCTCATGTTTACTATGTGATACTCGGTTCCCAGAATAATGAGTTACAGCAAAACACATTCGCAAGACAATATGCAGGCAACGTTATACTTTGTCGTGTTTCTTCACCTTATAGCTTAGTCTCCTGATCATCTGAGCAAGATTCAGATTCTGCTACTTTTGTTGTATTCATGCTGCAGTATCACGAGGATCACGGACGCATTCACATCAATACATGTTACCACAAAAACCACTGGAACACCTATGCTACACAATTTATTGATGTGTTTAAATCACACTAAAAGTGTTGGGACCCATAGATTAACTTGGCATAATACATGAAGCCCTTGTTATCAGGCGAGAAAATCCACAATTGGAATGTGGTCTCAAAGCATCTGGAGAACTCTTACTTTTCCGGTGAACACTATTCACGATTCCTTTCATTGGCTAGTTCATGTGAGCACATTCCTGGTTAATTTCATAATTTATTGGTTGACTTCATCAGTATGTCTGATTGGTTGATTGTCTTTGAATTGTTCTGTAAATCTTATAAAAACATATGGAACCTGTTGTAAACTACCATCCCTGATGATGACATGAATAAATATATGTCGAAATATTGATCTACAAAATGCTTTTCGCTAATATTTTCGGAGTCACTTACCTCCTGTATTAATGATACTATAGTCCAGCATTTCCCACAACGTAACTTTCTCTATATGTATCGTTTGTTTTCTTCTTATTTCTCTTATTGATGTACTAGTGTCTCATGTCTTAAATTCAAATTATCGTTGTATTTCACATTTCATCATTATTGTATTTTCCGCATGTAATGTTGTCTTCATCTTTATAGATTTCTTGTATTCAACATTTCTCTGAATGTATCGTTTTCTTGCACAGGAATGACATGTATATATATCGGAGACTAATAATTTAACCACAATTTAACAGTTTCTATAAAGGAAGATATCTTTTTTTTGTCATTTAGAAAGTGATCATGTAAAAGTATTTTCGTTATTTACACCATCTTAATATAGCACAGATTCTAGTGCCGAAAAATTGGTCGAGTCCCGTGCGGGATTCGAACACCAGCGACCCCCAGAGTAACCCCATGAGTAAAGCACCTCATTGCCTCTCACAATAATAGGATGTAGCAGACCGGTAGTCTTGAAAGCGAACACAGTATACCCCTCTGATCACCGTATCAAAGTACCCCTCGGATGAACCTATGGAAGTTGTGTCATTACGGTCATCACAGAGGTAGTGTGTGTTCGCTTTCAAGACCTCCGGTCTGCTACCTCCTATTTTTCTGGGTGGCCCATTGGCCGAGTGGTTTAGATCGCCGACACACAGTGCTAGCGATTAGGTGAATATCCCCTCACATTGACCTTTGACCTCTATAGAGGTCACGTAGCGTCGAGGAGGTCAAAGGTCAATGAGTGCACTTGAGCATGTACTGACCTGTGTCCTCTAATCCAGTCGATCATCTGACCTTGGATCATGTTTAGACATGTTAGGGAATTCCTCCGCGGTGATGCGGTTTGGCGGTGATGCGATCAAAAAAACCTCCGCGGACAGAAAGTAGTCCATTGTCAGTATAGTCACGGTATATTGACTCGACTTGACCTTTGACATCTGAGTGCAATCCATCCCATGATGCAACATCAAAGGTCAATGAGCGTCAATATGCCCTGTATCCTTTCATTCCATCGGGGGGGTTTTCCATTGGGACTTGTGCGCAGGTGTATGACGTCACTTCCGGTAGGAGTGAATCGGGCGTGACCGGGGTCCTTCGGTGGGAAGTGTTACTCTGATTGAATGCATGTACTGTATCTGGGATTTTTCATTCATCCGGGTCCTTGTGACCTTGTTTTAAAGCCGGGCACTTGTCCATCCGGGTCCTTCGGTGTGTTTCCATGTGTTACAGTGATTGAATGCATGTACTATATCTTTAGTTTTCCATTCATCCGGGTCCTTGTGACCTTGTACGACCGGGCGGTCACGGGTAGTTCACGTTATCACTATAGTTCAATGTCATTTGAATGACAGGAATGCATGTACTGTATGCTCTCATTCCATCGGGGTTTTTCCATTGGGACTTGTGCGCAGGTGTATGATGTCACTTCCGGTAGGCGTGAATCGGGCGTGACCTGGGTATGTCTGACCTAGTTCTGGTATCGAATGATAGGAATGCATGTACTGACTTGTATCTGGGGTTTTTTCCATTCATCCGGGTCCTTGTGACCTTGTTTTACAGCCGGAGGCTTGTTCATCCGGGTCCTTTGGTGTTTTTCCATGTGTTACAGTGATGGAATGCATGTACTGTATCTGGGTTTTTTTCATTCATCCTGGTCCTTGTGACCTTGGTTTACGGCCTGAGTCTGTATGATGCAACACCAATGGTCAATGAGTCAATGAGTGAACTTGAGCATGTACTGACCTGTATCCTCTCATCCTATCCATCTGTGTGCGCAGGTGTTCTGCGCAAGTGTGACGTCACAGCATATTGACTCACATTTAGTAGTATAAAAGCGCATTTCGAGCCCTATTGACCTTGCGGTTCAATGCGCAGAGGATAGTATAGTAACAGTATATTCACTCACATTTAGTAGTATAAAAGCGCATTTCGAGCTTTTATTGATCTTGCGGCGCAATGCGCAGAGGATAGTATAGTAATAGTATATTGACTCAAATTTAGTAGTATAAAAGCTCATTTCGAGCCGTTTTGAACTTGCGGCTCAATGCGCAGAGGATAGTATAGTAACAGTATATTCACTCACATTTAGTAGTATAAAAGCGCATTTCGAGCCCTATTGATCATGCGGCGCAATGCGCAGGGGAAAATATAGTAACAGTATATTGACTCACATTTAGTAGTATAAAAGTGCATTTCGAGCCCTATTGACCTGCGGCGCAATGCGCAGAGGATTAGACCTTAGACGTATGGAATGCATGTACTAGAACATCTCACCCTCTCATCCTATCCATCTGTGTGCGCAGGTGTTCTGTGCAAGTGTGACGTCACAGCATATTGACTCACATTTATTAGTATAAAAGCGCATTTCGAGCCCTATTGACATTGCGGTGCAATGCGCAGAGGATAGTATAATAACAGTATATTCACTCACATTTAGTAGTTTAAAAGCGCATTTCGAGCCCTACCGACCTTGCGGTGCAATGCGCAGAGGATAATATAGTAACAGTATATTGACTCACATTTAGTACCGTAGAAGTGCATTTCGAGCCCTATTGACCTGGTGGCGAAAAGCGCAGAGGGAAGGTCACGTGGCGGTCACAGAGTATGGTAACAGTATATTGACTCACATTTAGTAGTATAAAAGTGGAATTACAAGCGTCTAATCCGTCATCCATAATTCAGCCGTCGTCCATTAGAGAATATCCGCGTCCATAATCCAAAGACCTATTCCATATTCCATATAACAGTATTAGCACCAAATTCAAAAAGACAATCATAGTATACATAAACATAGGCTTGTTTCCTGCAAGAGAGAAGCGGTCAACAGTTTTCAATGATGCCGGCAAGACATCATGATGTTCCAAAAATATCAAATCCGTATCGCTGATCAGTACTCTTAATCCACAATATTCGTTGCAAAGTCGTTGCATGTACTAGAACATCCGGCACCTGTACAACATTCGGGTTTCTCAGTACGTCGTTCCTCCGTCTTTACACCCGGGACCTCTTCAACATCCGGGGTTTTCCAGTGGGTTTTCCATCCGGGTTTTCCCCGGGCCCGACCGCACGCGTGCGCGGGTTATCCGGCCGCACGTCTGCGCGGGATCACGGGGAAGTGCGCGGGTCATGGGGCAAGGGGCTGTGATGCGGCCTGCTTTCGCGGTTTAGTAGTCCCAAAGACGTGACCTCGGACCCCGGGATCTATCCACCATACTATGCGTGGATGATTTGTACTGACCTTCAACATCCTGGGCCTTTTCAACGTCCGGGTACCCTGGTTTTACATCCGGGTCCTCTTCAACATCCGGGTTGTTACATCCGGGGACCGTAGAACATGCGATGAGTGAGTGAGTGAGTGAGTGAGTGAGTGAGTGAGTGAGGCGTGCCCAACGCTCGTCTTAACGCATGGACGCACTAACAATGGTGAGTGAGTGAGTGAGGGAGGGAGGGAGTGAGTGAGTGGTCATATAAGGTCGTTTATGAGTAGTATAGAAAGCAACAATTTTGGGGCTCCGAGCTCCCGCCTGTCTCATCCCCAAGCTCCGAGCTCCCGACTACTCCATCCCCGAGCTCCGGGCTTCCGACTACTCCATCCCCGAGATCCGAGCTCCCGTCTACCCCATCCCCGAGCTCCGAGTTCCCGACTACCCCATCCCTGAGCTCTTTGCTCTTGCATATAAATACGACATGCATCTATGAAAGCTTCGTTATACGCCTGGTGCCCGTGGAGAAGACAGCCATGGTTTACGCATGTCACTTGTGTTCGAAGTCATTTTCCACGCCATTAAAATCCACGTAGGCATTTGTTTTCCATACATAATAATCGTATACAGCAAGCCATCTCACGGAACGGAGTCCCGATACCGCGCAAATTCAAAGTACACGCGAAGAATGATCAATAGTATAGTAATAGTATATTGACTCACATTTATTAGTATAAGAGCGCATTTCGAGCCCTATTGACATTGCGGTGCAATGCGCAGAGGATAGTATAATAACAGTATATTCACTCACATTTAGTAGTTTAAAAGCGCATTTCGAGCCCTACCGACCTTGCGGTGCAATGCGCAGAGGATAATATAGTAACAGTATATTGACTCACATTTAGCAGCATAGAAGTGCATTTCGAGCCCTATTGACCTGGTGGCGAAAAGCGCAGAGGGAAGGTCACGTGGCGGTCACAGAGTATGGTAACAGTATATTGACTCACATTTAGTAGTATAAAAGTGGAATTACAAGCGTCTAATCCGTCATCCATAATTCAGCCGTCGTCCATTAGAGAATATCCGCGTCCATAATCCAAAGACCTATTCCATATTCCATATAACAGTATTAGCACCAAATTCAAAAAGACAATCATAGTATACATAAACATAGGCTTGTTTCCTGCAAGAGAGGAGCGGTCAACAGTTTTCAATGATGCCGGCAAGACATCATGATGTTCCAAAAATATCAAATCCGTATCGCTGATCAGTACTCTTAATCCACAATATTCGTTGCAAAGTCGTTGCATGTACTAGAACATCCGGCACCTGTACAACATTCAGGTTTCTCAGTACGTCGTTCCTCCGTCTTTACACCCGGGACCTCTTCAACATCCGGGGTTTTCCAGTGGGTTTTCCATCAGGGTTTTCCCCGGGCCCGACCGCACGCGTGCGCGGGTTATCCGGCCGCACGTCTGCGCGGGATCACGGGGAAGTGCGCGGGTCATGGGGCAAGGGGCTGTGGTGCGGCCTGCTTTCGCGGTTTAATAGTCCCAAAGACGTGACCTCGGACCCCGGGATCTATCCACCATACTATGCGTGGATGATTTGTACTGACCTTCAACATCCTGGGCCTTTTCAACGTCCGGGTACCCTGGTTTTACATCCGGGTCCTCTTCAACATCCGGGTTGTTACATCCGGGGACCGTAGAACATGCGATGAGTGAGTGAGTGAGTGAGTGAGTGAGTGAGTGAGTGAGGCGTGCCCAACGCTCGTCTTAACGCATGGACGCACTAACAATGGTGAGTGAGTGAGTGAGGGAGGGAGGGAGTGAGTGAGTGGTCATATAAGGTCGTTTATGAGTAGTATAGAAAGCAACAATTTTGGGGCTCCAAGCTCCCGGCTGTCTCATCCCCAAGCTCCGAGCTCCCGACTACTCCATCCCCGAGCTCCGGGCTTCCGACTACTCCATCCCCGAGATCCGAGCTCCCGTCTACCCCATCCCCGAGCTCCGAGTTCCCGACTACCCCATCCCTGAGCTCTTTGCTCTTGCATATAAATACGACATGCATCTATGAAAGCTTCGTTATACGCCTGGTGTCCGTGGAGAAGACAGCCATGGTTTACGCATGTCACTTGTGTTCGAAGTCATTTTCCACGCCATTAAAATCCACGTAGACATTTGTTTTCCATACATAATAATCGTATACAGCAAGCCATCTCACGGAACGGAGTCCCGATAACGCGCAAATTCAAAGTACACGCGAAGAATGATCAATAGTATAGTAATAGTATATTGACTCACATTTATTAGTATAAGAGCGCATTTCGAGCCCTATTGACATTGCGGTGCAATGCGCAGAGGATAGTATAGTAACAGTATATTCACTCACATTTAGTAGTTTAAAAGCGCATTTCGAGCCCTACCGACCTTGCGGTGCAATGCGCAGAGGATAATATAGTAACAGTATATTGACTCACATTTAGTAGCATAGAAGTGCATTTCGAGCCCTATTGACCTGGTGGCGAAAAGCGCAGAGGGAAGGCCACGTGGCGATCACAGAGTATGGTAACAGTATATTGGCTCACATTTAGTAGTATAAAAGTGGAATTACAAGCGTCTAATCCGTCATTCATAATCCAGCCGTCGTCCATTAGAGAATATCCGCGTCCATAATCCAAAGACCTATTCCATATTCCATATAACAGTATTAGCACCAAATTCAAAAAGACAATCATAGTATACATAAACATAGGCTTGTTTCCTGCAAGAGAGAAGCGGTCAACAGTTTTCAATGATGCCGGCAAGTCATCAAGATGTTCCAAAAATATCAAATCCGTATCGCTGATCAGTATTCTTAATCCATAATATTCGTTGTAAAGTCGTCATCTAAAGAATGATGTATCTCAGTCACGCTTTGATTGTGACTGTTCATATGATTACAAGCGTCTAGTCCGTAATTCATAATCCATCCGTCGTCCATTAGAGAATATCCGCGTCCATAATCCAAAGACCTATTCCATTTTCCATATAACAGTACCATGAGGATCTTGAAGTACATGGGTTCATACGGCCCCTAGCCCCGGGTTAAGCGGAATTAGACACAAGTTACTTAACGTAGCGCCATAGATCGTGCACGCTATGTTCGTATTTTGCTATCAGCATGCGATATGTATCGCCAAATTTGAGAAACTTTGAGTGTAGACGCTTGGTGGAATAGCCCTATTATATAAGTTTCTGCACCAATGTTTTGTGACGTTGATTAAAATCGTCACATTTAACACAGGATCTAGCAAATGCTACTAAGCGAGATATGTATACGCCATATGCAGGTCCCACTGGAATATTACTGTCCAGAAAGGGATAGTTTACGATGTCGAAATTGTAATCATCTCTTTTGTCATAAAGTCGACGAGAGAGAATGCCCGCTTCATTTTTATAGAGAAATAGATCTAAATATGATGTGCCTGTAGGGCTATCTGTAGTTTTCTTCAAATCCAGTGAAGGTGGATATATATCCTTCACTGCGTCATTTATATAGCGATTATCCACAGCGAGAAGATCGTCTATATAGCGTTTGGTGAATGAGAAGGAACGGGCTTTGAATGGATCGGTTTTTGAAAGCACCTGCATATAATCATATTCATAAGAGAACAGATACAGGTCAGCCAACAGGGGTGCACAATTAGTACCCATTGGAATACCTATATGGTGCTAGATATTTTTAATGAGAAATTCAAGCAACTCTATAAACAAAGAAACATCCCATGAATGATATCTCTTGTATGTAGTAGAGCTAAAGAATGCTTTACGGCTTCCGACATTAATATATCTACGATCAGTATCTACGATCAGTCTACGATCAGTTTCGTCCCAGGGAATTCCTCATGACAAAGACGAACCGTTTTACTTCGATTCCGAGGAGACTAACGTGGTAGTGCTCGATGACCTGATGAGTGCGGCCAAGGACAATTCGAAAATCGCCGACCTATTCACCAAAGGGTCCCATCATCGCAATCTGTCCGTCATCTATTTGACTCGAGGAAGGCGTCCAGAGATATTGCCTTGAACTGCCAATACTTTCTGTTGTTCTCCAACCCCATCGACAGAGCATAATCCGTGTGTTTGGTAGTCGAATTTATCCTCAGAACATCGACCATTTCAAGGGGTTACAAGTCGTCCGTACGGCTACCTGTTCGTAGATTTAAAAGCCCATACCCCCGAAGATCGCCGGCTGACGACCCACATATTACCCGGTGAGGCATCACCACAACGTCATATACCCCTACACCATCCACCGAGTCCACATCTGGCAGAGCAGCAGCAACCCGCTCCCGTACAGCGGGACCAGTGCCGGAATATCATCCAGCCGTGAAGGACCAACCCAAACCCGTACAAGGGAATAAACATAATGTAAACTCGAGGCTATGGAAGGATTTGTTCAAAGAATGTATGGACGCCGAAATGGGCGAGACCTCAGCGGCCACAGGAAACAAGTTTCACCGCAAAGGGTATTCGAAAGAAGAAGCCGCAATTTTAGCCCATAACACGAGAGCCAGCTGGAGACGGAATTTTCTTCTACAACCTCCAACATAATGATGTCCGTCCAGTGATGATCGACAATGCATAACGCGTTGAAATAGATATTGAGGCAGGCGTTCTCGAATTGTAAACATACCCAACGCCGCTCCCCCAGCGTGGGTATGTTATGATGGAGGGGAGAATAAAATGATTGATCTCTCATCCTTGTTGTTGTTGTTACTTTTCTCTCATCTGTCTATATCATGGCGTCAAGGCGTTATGCTAGGACGTTAAGGCGTAAGGATGGACGCTGACGGGCGTCACTGCATTTCCAATGAATTAGTGACAATTCCATGAAAATCAGAGCATTTGGGTTAATTCACCAGGGCGTTGAAGCGTTAAGCTTGGTGTTGGATGATATATATATTATCAGGATACTGTGTTCATAGTACATGTACATGGACAGGCACAGAGTACATGAATATGTACATGGACAGATTACGTGTACAGGCACATAGGTACAGGGTAAGTGAGTGGATAGTATTTGTCGCTTTCAACAATATTTTTAATATATCTAAAATATGACACGTAGAACTAATATAATATTTTGATGTAATATGACCTGCGTGCGGCCGGATAACCAGCGCAGGCGGTTGACCGGGCCCAGGAAATACCCGGATGGAAAAACCCATTGGGAAACCCCGGGTGTTGAAGAGGTACCGGATGTTCTAGTATATGCATTCCATACGTCTAATTACAACATATATAAGGGAAGTGGGAAGAGGTGCCGACATATTGACAGTCACATGACTTCACAGTATAGTCTTCCATTTAACCGATTCTAAAGCACATACCAAGAATCTAACGATTCTTGATATGTGTTAAGGTCTAATCCTCTGTGCATTGCGCCGCAAGGTCAATAGGGCTCGAAATGCGCTTTTATACTACTAAATGGGAGTCAATATACTGTTACTATACTCTGTGACCGCCACGTGACTTCCCCTCTGCGCATTTCGCCGCAAGGTCAATAGGACTCGAAATGCACTTTTATACTACTAAATGTGAGTCAATATACTGTTACTATACTTTCTTCTGCACATTGCGCCGCAAGGTCAACAGGGCTCTAAATGCGCTTTTATACTACTAAATGTGAGTCAATATACTGTTACTATACTCTGTGACCGCCACGTGACTTCCCCTCTGCGCATTTCGCCGCACGGTCAATAGGACTCGAAATGCACTTTTATTACTAAATGTGAGTCAATATACTGTTACTATACTATCCTCTGCGCATTGCGCCGCAAGGTCAATAGCGCTCGAAATGCGCTTTTATACTACTAAATGTGATTTAATATGCTGTGACGCCACATTTGCGCAGAACACCTGCGCGCACAGATGGATAGGATGAGAGGATACAGGTCAGTACATGCTCAAGTGCACTCATTGATTCTCATTGACCTTTGGTGTTGCATCATACAGCCTCAGGCTGTAAAACAAGGCCACAAGGACCCGGATGAATGAAAAAAACCCAGATACAAGTCAGTACATGCATTCCTATCATTCGATACCAGAACTAGGTCAGACATACTCAGGTCACGCCCGATTCACGCCTACCGGAAGTGACATCATACACCTGTTACTTGTGTCGCTAAAAATACAGCAGTCATGCGATAAAATTACATTCGTGTGGACATCGCGGAAAGGAAACTGTCTATGTGTGCAACATAACACTTGAAATATCCAACTAAAATTATTACAAACTTTCAGGGCGAAAGATCTAGTGAGCATGTGGCCTCAAATAGGGAAAGCCATTCAATGGTTCATTTTATATACACTTGAGAAAACCGCACACGCTACATTGTACAATCTGGGAAAGTCATTAATCCGTACAGGTATGTGGAAATAAGAGAGATAGTTTACGTAAGGTTTCTCTAAATAAAGATCTGAAGGATATTGTACCGTACCTACATATACTTTTGGCACCTGTACGTGTAACTCAGAAACTCTGGCTGTGATAGGTAAATATAGGGTAAAGGGGCGTGGCATTCCTCTCACAGCTCAGATTGAGGGGAGGTTAAATTTTCGCGATAAAATCTGCTGTTGCGAAAAGTGTCTTTTCGCAATCTTTCGCTGACGAAAATAACGAAACGGGAGATAAATAATATGCCAATTTGATACAGTTTGACCGCCCTGAGCTTCTTTGTCCATGTACCATCTATCATGACTGTTTTGATGCTGACAAAATGTGATCAAATTGTGTGAGAAAAACCTCGATTGATTTTAACGTTTTCGCGCCTTTCTGACATCTTGTAAGCATATGACCTTCGCTATTTTTATCTCGTGACCTTTCTGATCACGTGAATAAACGCACGTCGCTATTGGTTTATAACCGTCTTGGATCGATTTCTTGATGACCTGATCCAAAAGGTCAACCCCATTCTGCGCATGTCCCTGTGAACTGTGGAGAAAGAAACACAACGGTTTTGTTGACAAAATCCGTGTTTGATGGCAGATTCCGTCGAATTAAAGGAGTCATTAGGTGGTTGTCATAGTGCTGGAGATGCCAAATCATATTATTTATTCGATAAAATGCTTTTTGTGCCTCTTTCTCAACTCCCCACTCCGTGTGCAGTTAAAGATCTCGAGCGACTGACGTCTTATTTAGTTATTTCCATTTCAGGCTCTATCAGTCATTCAGGCTAAGGAGTCCGATTCAGCAACAACAACCAAAAATATAGACTCCTTAGCCGATGTTTTCGGGCTACTGTACGTGTGCCTATAGGTGCCTCTGAAAGTGTTTTTAACAGTTTTGTTGTAAATTTGTATCGGGCACTCATTTACCTGTTTTGTGGTGTAGACCTTAAGCCTATGGTACTTCCTGATGGCTATCGGACCTATCGGGCGTAGTAGGTAGCTTGGTAGTATCGGGCAGTGATTAGTGGCTAAATTAATAATTGGCAGTATCGGGCATTTGGTATCGGACAATTTTAGTAACATCGGGCACTATTGGGCGGTATCGAGCATCAATTAGGTTAACCCTGAAAAGGAATGTGTTTGTGTCACACTATCAGGACAGTCTCGACTCTGATAGTAAAATTAATTCCGAGTTCATCCGTAAGAGATCCTGAATTTATAGCTTTTAGGATGCAATCTATCGCGCGCTGGTGAGTTGGCGCGAGAATGAGTTGATACAGAAAGCAATTTGCATGTATGCCGACTCACTAGGTATAACTTCAGCTTTTACATCGGTGTTACATGGTAAGATTGACACAACGGTATGGTTTTACGATTACTTTTTACGGGGCTATGTAGACCCTTAGGGACTAATGGTCCTGTATTGTAGTGAGGAAAAGCACATTTGGTACCGTTGCCAGGGTGACTGGTTGTTTATTTAACTGCTTTAGGCTTTGAGAGGAAGAGCAGAAGAAAAAAGTCCTCAAGTTATTCAGCTACTGCAGATAGTTTGGTCAACTATTTTGGCTAGATTTTGTTTCGTGAAGTTAAATATTTTCTGCTATTCTTATATATGTTCATATGCCATTTTCACAGAGATTTCCTGCTTTAGAGCATGAATACAAAATGGATACTATTCAGAGGTTGATTTAGAGTGTTTTCCTGAAAGGATGTCATAAATCGCGGGTTGACAAAAACTTTATTTAGAACACTTAATATATACAGAAGAAAATAGTTTAAGGCAGACTTATCATATGTTCGCCATGTTGGCAAGAAATTCTAATTTTCTAGGCTTTCATTCTTGCAGAAATTGTATACAGGGTATGTAACTTGAGGACCAACACACAAACATCCCCTCCACCAGACCCTCTATACCATTTAGAACATAGACACATGCATGACCTAGGTCAATGGCTTGATTCACTTAGCTAATAGGGTCAATTGATAGGGTCAAACTCCAAGTCATTATGTTTAGATAGCAGTACCGGTAAGCTACATTTACAAGTCTGCATACAACCATTGTAAGAATTTTTAACCTTGTACATTGTATCTCAATATTCATCTTTTGTCTTTTACGGCTGAAGGATAATGCTTTCTATAATCTGAAAAAAGTACAAATATTTTACAAATATTGGTAACATGCAGAGAAGACAATATTTATCATTTCATCGGGTTGGGTTCATAATAAATGTCTGTCCCATCGGCCACAAGTTATTTTTTTAAATATATATATTTGTACAATTACACTAATGCACTAGAGATCTTTATTGAGAGAAATATGTGAGACTACAAATTGTATAGCTCTTCGCCATGGAACTGAACATCAAAGAGTTAGTGGAATTATTCCAACAGCCTATTTTACATTTAAGGATAGCTATCCCCTTAGAGGCAGTTTTTGTACCCCCGTGACAATTTGTCTTCTGTACCAATAAATATATAAGATAACCATAATAAACATTTTATATTTTATGAAAGCGTATATCGTAGGGATTCCACCTATATGATTCGTATAACCGACACTGCTATTGTGTAGCAATTATTCCAATTTAAATTAATTCAAACGAAAACAATAGCGTCCATTTTTCAATTTAAATTTCATGAAAACTGTTGATTTTGTTTCAACTTTGATGGTAAACCTTGATAGGAGACAACTTGAACTAGTAAAGGTTATCTCAATTTTTTAATTTTTGTCTGGTTTTCTTTTCACAACAATTTTACTAAAATAAATCGAAAAAAACGTACTATTTTACGATCATTTATATTTAAAGTTGAATAATTAAAAAACAAAGCCAAACTTACAAAAAGTGAGATAAAATTTACTAGATCACCTTATAAGTAATAAGCATGCCAAATTTCAAAAGCGTAGCATGGATACTTTTCGAGAAATAAACGTTTGAATCTCGGATTTTGTAAAAGAATGAAAGGCTAGAAATCGGGTAAAATGTGTCCAGCTGAACATCTGAAGAATTAATCCTAATTTTTTGCTTGAATTATATTGTCAAATACATTTTTTATCTGTCTTATGGGACCTACTCGAATTCCTATTTATATTTGATAACTATTACACTAAGTTTATTCATCAATGTGCTTTAAAATCCAATTTAAACTCTAAAAACTTGTTCAGGTGAGAAATATTAACACCTTTGCTAATTACTTCACGGCGGGTGTCTGAGTGTCAATTAACAATAAAATAGACACTCAGACAGCTTTAAATGACTTACAATAGACAGTAGCGTGTAAGGTTAATCTCTTCCCAGCTGGATATCGGACCACCTAAAAGGCAATGTATTTAATTTTTTCAGTGCCTCAGAAACTAAATTTTTATCCTAATATTGAAGCACTTCTACTTAGAATTTTGATTTCATTCACCAAATGTTAGACAAAATAGTGAATATTTGAATGAAGAAATAAAACAAAAATGACAAATTTTTACCCTCTAACGGGATAGCTATCCTTAAATAGCCCCATTTCAGTGCCTCCGGCTCTAGTTTCTGTCTGCTCATATAACAATTAAGAAATGGACAAAATATTTAGAACTGTCGTAACATGTTATGAGAGGTCAAATTTTCGACAATTTGAGCCAGAAATTGATTGGCAACGCCAAATTTGTGTTATCTGTCTCACAGTTGAGCTATTTACTACTGACTCAAGAGTGAATTAATAAATCTAGAACAAGTGTAGAACAAGTCCACACGATATACAATCACAGGGGTTTTTTTTCATTTTACCTCGAATTTCGCTTTAGGTTCTAGACATTATGACAATAACATGTTTTCCGTTTTCCGAATATTGCGTATTTGGCGTCACAGTTGCGAAAGTTTGAACATCCTGAAATGAACAAATCATATCTGTTATTCTTACCATGGTGTAATATTTGTGCAAAACTATTTGGATGTTCATATTAGAAACCTTTCTGATCTAGTCACTTGCTATTACACAAGATCTCACTTTTGACAAAAAAGTCTTCAAAGTGAGATCTCTTAATCGCCGGTATTAATTATTTTCCGGGTATCAAGTTGGACAAAAAAGTTGTTTGGTCACAGGTCATATTATATTGTCATACCCCATGTGCTCATAGTTACTGAAGAATAAGCTTGCGGTACATCAAAACTGGATATTTTGAAAATAATGACGAATAGGACATCGTTGATAGTCATGAAATGCTATTGAAAAGAAATTTTTAAGAAATGTTTGCAAAAGTTAAATCTTGTGTAACGTAAATTTATGAACTTTACAATGTGTTTAAATATGGTGTTTTTGAAATATCAATTAATATTGCAATTTGTATACTCATACATCAAAACATCACGGATTATATGTGTGAAGTTTTAGCTTGCTAGGATTTAGTTATTTTGAGATGTTAACTTTTCCCACTAAACAGGTAACAACAACCAGACAGGTTACTGGCCATGCCCATTAACCCTAATTGGTCGGGAGAGACGGGGTAGTTAAACTCAGTTGACAAATGCTACTTTATTTCGCATACGATGATTATTTATTAGTTTATCATGCAGCTTTGTGAAGACAGTTGCATTAAACAATTAGAAAAATCAGTTGAATAATGCCTGCATTTTGGATTGTGTTTTCACTTTCTGGTAGAGCTTGACTCAAGATATAGTGTGGGGAGTCCTGGAAACCAAAATATTTCAGGGGCGGATGCAACCATCCCCCCCCCCCCAGGTTGTAGTGCACCCAAAATTGCTCTGACCAGATAGAGTTGACAAAGTTAACAGCATTTCAAATCACTTTTCGTCCATCGTCAGTCCGTCCGTCCGTAAACAATACTTGTTATCGCGATTTCTCAGGAACTTCTGCATGGATCTTTGTCAAATTTGGTACACAGGTTCCCCTTGGGGTCTAGTTGTGCAAGATACCTTTTCTGGCCCGATTCGCAAATCCAATATGGCCACCAGGCAGCCATCTTGAATTTCCCCATGAAACTTTATCGCGATTTCTCAGGAACTACTGCATGGATCTTTCTCAAATTTGGTACACATTACACAGGTTCCCCTGGGGTCTAGTTGTGCAAGATACCTTTTCTGGTCCAATTCGGTAATCCAATACGGCCACCAGACGGCCATCTTGGATTTCCCCATGAAACGTTGTTATCTCGATTTCTCAGGAAGTACTGCATGGATCTTTGTCAAATTTGGTACACAGGTTCCCCTTGGGGTCTAGTTGTGCCAGCTACCTTTTCTGGTCCAATTCGCAAATCCAATATGGCCACCAGGCAGCCATCTTGAATTTCCCCGTGAAACTTTATCGCGATTTCTCAGGAACTACTGCGTGGATCTTTCTCAAATTTGTTACACAGGTTCCCATTGGGGTCTAGTTCTGCAAGATACCTTTTCTGGTTTGATTCCAAAATCCAATATGGCCACCAGGCGGCCATCTTGGATTTCCCCATGAAATTTTGTTATCGTGATTTCTCAGGAAGTACTGCATGCATATTTCTCATATTTGGTACACAGGTTCCCATGAGGTTCAGTTGTGCAAGATACCTTTTTTTCGTCCTTTTCGAAAATCCAATATTGCCGCATCTTGAATTTCCCCCTGAAACTTTGTTGAAATCTCAGGAAATTACTGCATGGAACTTTCTGAAATTTGGCACACCGGTTTCCTTTGTGGTCCAGTTTTTTGGTCCGATTGGAAAATCCAATATGGCCACCAGGCGACCATTTTGAACTTCCCCATGAAATTTTGTTATCCTGAATTCTCAGGAACTATTGCATGGATCTATGACAAATTTGGTATACAGGTTTCCCTTGTGGTGTAGTTGTGCAAGATATCTTTTTTGGTCCGATTCCAAAAGCCAATATGGCCGCAAGGTGGCCATCAGGAACTACTTCATGGATCTTTCTGAAATTTGGTACAATTTTTTTGCAAGATACCTTTTTTGGTCCGATTCGAAAATCCAAGTTACGCTTTAAATTAATACGGCCGGTATTCCCATGTTCTGATATTGCATAAGAGTCGGCGGATCAAACGGTGGTGCATATTCTATATATTGAGTATAGAGAATATACCTACCTTCACCTTCTATATCAAGAGTTCAAATGATTCCGAATTAAAATGTATTTCTTCAATTTTTAAATCAGTTTACTTTAGTCCATGCCATTGCAAGTGAACTGCCCCACTGTTTCGTCTGCCGACAGGTCGGCTACACAAAGGGACGTCACTCTTGTGACGCAACGTCACAACTTGACAACTGTAGACTACTGCGTGTTCGATCCCAGGGAGATAATTAGGATTCAGACACTTTCAAAGTTTCAACATTACTGCACGGATCCCTTCAGTATTAAGTTGTGTACCATCTTACTATTTTCGAGCATGGTATCTTGAAAGAGATATCTCAAACTAACCCAGTAAACTGAACGGAATTAGCATTCGTTTCTAATTATAAAATCTTAGGTATGTTTCATAGCTCATGCCAAAGTGTCAAAGAGATTTGTCTTCGCTTCCAGTACCCAATGATGACACGTGCAAAAAAAAACTACAAAACGAAGACGAAGGATCCTCCGGACATTCAGTTTCAGACTAACTTTGTTCATTTCACTTGTACTATCAGAACCGACATTAAGTACAGTTTCTTAAAATCTTGAAACTCATAAAGATAATATCTTGTTTTCCAATTTTCGCTCAAATTCGAAATTCTGCAAACAAAATTACAAATCAATCGTTTGTTCTTAGTAACAATGGACTAAAAGATCCTCTTGTCATTAGCTTACAATTATCGGACAATGATGGCGCCAAGATTCTTCAGGATCTCTCGTTGTTATTTACTGACTTGGATTCCATAAAATCATAAGTGAACCATTTAACGAAAGCAACAGAAACTCAGTCATGGTTACTGCCAAATAAGGATTTTTCTGATCAAAGTTAAATGAATGAGAACATATTTGGGTCATATTTGGTTAATATTGTTCAATCCACAAAGTAGTCACTGTCACACATACAACGCACACCAGAAGATCATTTAATAGATATTCATGTACGTAACTCCCTCCTTGTCCAGATATTCATTTAACTGATAGTTATGCCCCTACCCTGCTGTGATTGTGCGACACAAGCTAGTGTCAATGACCAGGTTAACCTGGTCTCCACTCAATCGATTCATTCTATATTTTTCATTGTCTTATCTCTAAAGCAGTATATACAGGTACATATTTCCTTGATTTTCAGACGAAACTAAAGCGTAAAAATGGTTCTTATGACATTGGGAAACAAGTCTTCTTTCTTGTAGAACAACCAGAGATCCGATGGAACATTGTGTGATGTGAAGTTGAAGGTGGAGGGTGGTCAGGTGCTTGCCCATAAAGCTGTTCTAGCTGCCTGTTGTCCCTATTTCAACACCATGTTCACTGGAGGTTATGGAGGGAGGATTGTCGATGACCGAGGTCAACATGTCCGAAGTGTTTCCTGATCTAGGTACGGCTGAGCGTATAATAGAGTCCATGTACACAGATCAGCTTGATGTCAACCCAGGCAATGTTTGTACCCTGTACAGTGTATGCTCATTCCTCCTGTTCAATGGACCCATACAGATCTGTGAATATTTTATGACCAAGCATTTGTCCATGGAAACGTGCCTAGAGTATTGGCAAGCGACACACTACCACAACATGTCTGGAGAACTTCACTCATCAATAACAGACCTATTGAAGAACAGATTCCATGATCGCATCATTTATGAAGATTCTCTTCTAGATATATCAGTCAGTACTGTGTCGAGTCTCCTCAAAGCTAGAATCACCAAATTCTGTAGCCCCAAACAGATAGTGGATTTCCTTGTCAACTGGTCGCTGAAATCCACAGTAGGACCAACAGAAACTGGAATCTTGTAGCGACTGTTGTTAGAAGCTGACCTACCGGTCATATCCGATCTACCACTGCTGCTGGATGGAATCCGTCAATCCTTGACCGTGAAAGGGATTGTCAAACAAACAATCCAGGATATCTGTTATGACTTGCAAGCAGCTGTTGCTGTCACAAATTCTGTGAAAGGTGTGGAGTTTGAGAAAGATGAACAGACTGTTGTAGATATGGTGAAACAACCGGGAATCTGGGATGGTATTTCGAGTCGCCCAGGAGATGAAAGGAAGGAAGACCTGATTGTGAAGTGTAAAAATAAGGATAGAGAGGAACATATTGTCAGAAGGATTTGGAAGCGGAAACCGTCGAAAGTTTGAGGAAACCTCTGCGGATAAAAAAGGCTGGAAATGATGAAATCATGGACAAATCTCCTTGATTACAAGTGAAAACAGAAAATGAAAAACTGCAGTCTTGGGGAAAGATCACAAACAAAGAGAAAGACCAGCAAGTAAAAACAGAGAAAAAGGCTTGAAATCTCAGGAGAGGAACGCAACCAGACAACATTCCTCTGGTGAGAGCAACACACCAATGTGTCATGATGGTAGCTCCGAAACGACTGCTACAGACGATTGGATGAACGATACGATGGCCAGTCACGTGTCCACTAATTGGTTTCAGAATACGGGAATCATCGATGCTGTTTTGGCATTGGCACCATGGTTCACTGGCGTTGAAGGGAACAATAACGAGTATAAACAGTTACGATTACTTGCCTACCTTCTTCAACCAGGAATCTGGGTTGAGCTGGGTACAACAGAATATCCGCGACATGATAACGGCGAGATGATCAATGTTTCTAAGTCACATTTATTCACTGCTGAAGGAAACATCCACCTCCTGTCTGGAATCCGGCTTTATTACCTGTGTCTGTCATCCAACGAGTGGAGAAAGGTGATAATGCCGAAAGTAGTATACAAAGAGTCTTTAAAGCAAACTTGACCCCGGAAATTTGCATATTTTGTGGAGGTCACGTGGAGGTAGTCAATCAGAAGCGAGTATTGATGTCACGTGGTGTATGGTGGGTGGATGGTGGTGGTGGGTTTAAGATGGCGGCTGGTGGGTGGATGGTGGTGGTGGGTTTAAGATGGCGGCTGGTGGGTGGATGGTGGTGGTGGGTTTAAGATGGCGGCTGGTGGGTGGATGGTGGTGGTGGGTTTAAGATGGCGGCTGGTGGGTGGATGGTGGTGGTGGGTTTAAGATGGCGGCTGGTGGGTGGATGGTGGTGGTGGGTTTAAGATGGCGGCTGGTGGGTGGATGGTGGTGGTGGGTTTAAGATGGCGGCTGGTGGGTGGATGGTGGTGGTGGGTAAGATGGCGGCCGGTGTGAGTGAGTGCAAGAATGTATTCATCCGCGGTCATGTCTGGCGGTGATTCGGTCGCGGGAAAAACCTTCCGCGGAGAAAAAGTAGTCCCTAGATAAAATGGTCCGATGGGGTCGAGTGAGGTATCCAAGTGAAGCTTAGGGGAGGGGGCATCTAATGGGCTGGGGGTGGGGTTGACATATCGGCCTTCTGCGCATGCGCGGTGGCCGAAGTGTATGAAAATAGCCGTTTTGGGAACAACAAGTTTAGTAATGTTTATATAGTTTATTACCCCAATGTTACATCATACCCAGGCTGGGGGGAGCCGCCCTGGGTATGTTTAGTATGTTCACAGCAAAACAAATTGAAATATCAAATACCATGTTTTATTATTTAACACATTGTCACATTAGGTACAAGGGTTTACTGAGCTCAAGTCAGCGAGCAGCATGTAGACATAGAGTGTGTGTACGGCATGATATTCATCAGTGCACGGGTGACGCATTCAACCGATGGGGGTGATCGGTCAGCTTGGTCAGGAAAAACGTGACATTGGTTACCCTCTCTACCACCCATTGAATGTTGGGGCGTTGACAATGCGCCCATCTCAAAGGTTCCACGGTGTCCAGTATCTCCAGCATCGTCTCTAGTGACCCCCGGTTAATGATGGTGACCGGCTGGTCAAACACATGGTTGTTGGCACTGGGATAATAATACTGTAACTGGTCCGTCTTTTTGTGACGTAAGATGTACCCGAAAGCGACATTCAATGTAAAGGCCGTAGTTTGATCATTGAAGATGGCTTCCACGTAGCTGCGTAGACAGGTGCGGTTGGTCAGTGGGAAATTGTAGATATCTTGAGGGTGGAAACAGTACCGTGTCATGGACCAATGGCGCCGATCGATGTCACTGATTGGATGGTTGTCCTGTAAGAGATCGCTAGGAACATTTATGGACTCCACCAGAAAATGTTCGATGTTGTCAGCACTCGAAACCGTAACGCTGGGGTCCGGCTGGATATTCAGGCTCTTCTCAACTGTGGGTATAGGCGGGCTCTCCTTCATCGCATCACCAGTGGCGTTCGTCTCCCAGGGCTTATCTTCACTGCATCTCACCTTCCGTGGCTCCTCTTCAGTAGGAAGTTGTCGTTCATGCTCATGGGCATGAATCAACCGTTGGTGTCGCAGCAACTGACTGCGTCGTTTGAAGAGTTGATCACAATCCTCGCATGGACGCTTGGATGGCCCATGAATTGAACGTTCGTGGCGCAGTAAAGCATCTTCCCGATTAAATGACCGTGCGCAGGTTATACAAGTATACAGTCCATCGTTGTGGGTGGAGGCCTCGTGGCGTCGTAAATTATCTAGACGAGTAAACTGCTTCTGGCAAGTTGTGCAAGTGAACATCTTGGTGGTTGATAGAGTGTCTGATGAAATGGCAAGGCCGCTTCCCTTTTATAGCACGCTAGCTGGTAATCTATTTTTAGCACACTCTACCCCAAGTCGAGGATCGAGACTGGTGTACTGGTGTACCACTGAGCCGCATTGCGCGCGCGTATGAAGATCCTTATACATACCCAATGCAGGCGCAGACGCGAAGTGCCCGGACGATAGACACGGACGTCACCGATCCGAAAAGACACGGACTTTACCCGAAAGACACGGACTTTACCGAAGATACACGGACTTTAACGAAAAGACACGGACGTACACGAAAAGACGCGAAGGTGAACGCCATTGTGGGAAACCTCCCACAGACAGGTCAGCACATGCATTTCTATGTTGTTCACGCATAATAAAAGGATTGATCTGTAATCTGTGTTGTTGTTGTTGTTGTTGTTGCTCCCTTTTTTTTGGACTAACCCATCAGAATAGTACGTATCACGGACTACACCCGTAGAGCTACATCTGGTCTATAAAACATGTCCCTCTGTATCCCACACCTTCATTTCTACAGAGCCATGGCGGAGATCCAGCCCCATGCGACTCGCATTTTACAGTATGCCGCCGTGGTGAATTCATTCACGGGTTACCGAGCAGTGGTCCGGTCCATGTTTGCAGATGGCGACGACAACGAGGGACGACGCCAGATCCTGAACGAGTTCACAGAAGCGGTCCTGCACAGAGTGCACTCGATGGAGAGGCGTGCCATCACTCACCACTACTGGACTATGACAGCCATCCTTGATGCTCGCGCTATGGACCAGGAGCGCTTACGCCGGAACCAGCGCCGGCTGGTTGGCCTCACACTAGTCTGTGCCCTATTGACCCTGGCGCTGTGGTATTGACACTATAAATACGAGGGTCAGACAGAGTGTGTGTCATTCACCGTTCGACATTTGGACCAAGCATGTCACCCGTCCTACGAGCCATCCTGCCCCTTACACCCCGGATGGGGTTACACGTCTATGAAGATAAAGTCACCCTGGTGGAAGACCGTGGAGCTATTTGCTGGGCGCCCGCTGAGACCGTATCGAATACGGTCACACTACCTCGTGACGGCTGGACCAAATTTAAACAGGTGTTGAGCGGCGAGCTCGACGGAAACCTCATCCACATAGACAATGCCATCTACGTATACCGTACCTCCCTCTTCCTACGCCTGGGCCGCTACCAAGATGCTACGCGAGGCTTCACCCTAGACCCCGATCTGTGGTCAGCCTTGGAGAAAGTGGTGCCTATTGTGGACCAGCTGTTTACACCGGACGAGCGATCATCACATCAGTTGGGGTGAGCTCGTGCTATTGAGGACGCGCTGGCTGAACCCCATGAACAACTACATGAACCCGACGACGACGATGCCATTGATTACCCGGCTAGACTCAGTCAGCCCAGTGACATGACCACCTGATCCTTTTGATCTCACGGGGTTGTCCCTATAAATACGAGAAACAGTCAACTCTGGTACCATTCACGTACTGACCATGGCGGAGCATATGATACTGGCGTATCTCAGCTTGACCCCCGAGGTTTTCCTGCACGTGTATGCGGATAAAGTCGATATCATGGAGGAGGTGGGAGACACGGACCCTACACAACCGTGCCCGGCTCACATTCGTCTGTCCCGAGAGGGCTGGACCAAATTCAAACGGGTGTTGTCTGGTGAACTGGACGGCGATCTCATCCACTTGTGTCACGATGTGTACATCCGACGC
>JAVTVY010008989.1:0-48220 GCA_036873755.1 Hanleya hanleyi
CATTGCCCTGGCTTCTAATTTGCTCAAATATAGGTATATTTGGAGGAGTCATGAGGTCATGAATGTTATTCGACACGGCTAAAAATTACGGCTGATCTTATAGATTATTATTATGGATAGAAGTCCTCGTGGACCCTGGGTTACTATATACTATATGGGTGAATACAGTTCAGTTCTCTAATTCAATTATTAATACCGTACTTCGTACCATACAAACAGCGCTTTCGCTGGTATCCAAAAGTTAACCCTGTCTGTCCTGGTTTTTTTGGGACCTGTCCGGGCCTGGGGGGCGGCGCAAAATGCCCCCTAATTATTTATCTTATCCCTTGAGCTAGGGAGCTGAAACTTACCACACTATACCCTTCGGTCAAGCTCTACCGGAAAATGTAAAAAAAAATCCAAGATCGCCGCTTTGATGACGTCACAGTGACGTCATTTTCAAAAATGGCATTTTTTGGTCGATTTTTCGGTCGGATTTTCTTATTTTTTTTATTTCTTCAATTTTCCCGCAAAAACCGCATGATAAATTAGTAAATATTAATGTCATGTGAAATAAAATAGTTTTGACCACTTTTCGGGGAAAAGAAGAAATTTTGAAGAAAAATGCCAAAAACATCACTTTTTTGGTACCCCACGTGGCCGCCATCCTGAATTTACCCATGATCCTCTGCTCGTGGGGTTATGCCAATAGGTTCAAAATGACCCCAATATGATAAGCTATAAAGTCAAGGAGTTTCAGCTCTCCAATTGTTGTCGTTCCGGAGAAAGCTTGGTAGGGGCTGCCATTTCGCACCCCCATCCCCTCCCCTCCCCTCCCCCACCCAGGCCAGGTAGGGTTAAAGCACGTAGTATATGGGTACGGTCTGCAATGTGGGGGGAATTTTTAGGGGACCACGTCCGGAGGGTCTAGGGAACCACGTCCGGAGGATCTAGAGAACCACGTCCGGAGGATCTAGGGAACCACGTCCGGAGGATCTAGGGAACCACGTCCGGGGGATCTAGGGAACCACGTCCGGAGGATCTAGGGAACCACGTCCGGAGGATCCAGGTCCCTTCTTGAAATCGTCCGGATTATTGAGTATCGATTTGGACAGAACACGTTGTGAAATATATTGGTACAGAGGATCAATGGGTCGAGGTCCCTTGATAGTCAATTTAAAAACTTTCTGTGTGAACGAGATGGCTGTCATCGACCAGTCAAAATTGTCGGATTTCGAAGTCACAAATTTGGGCGGGAAAAGTTATTAAATATATATTGTATGATATGGCGATCACGAATATGCAATTACAGCACATATATGGGAAGTGGAGAGGGGTACCGACATACTCACAGAGCTACATGACTTCACAGTACAGTCTTCTGGTTAACCTATTCTAAACCACATACCAAGAATCTGACGATTCGTTAGATTCTTGAATCAGTGAAAGCTTTTGCTCCTAGGTCACGTGGTTTGGACGCCATCTTGAATTTTTGTGAAAACCAATTATGCAAGGCGTTATACTCTTGAACCCATATAGATACAGATTTCTACGCTACTGCGATATATCGGGAAGGCCATAGTATGTTGCACTGAAAGCAAATACTGTTGAATGGCTGAACGGTTTGGCGGCCATATTTGATTTAACCCCAAACTTTCTAAGATCTTATTCTCTGAAACCGCTGAATCGATTGATGCGAAACTTGGTACAGATGATCAATGGGTCTCTTAAATTCTATTTAGAAATTTTCTGCGTGGAACAAGATGGCTGCCATCGACCAATCAAAATTGGCAGATTTTGAAGTAACGGATTTGGACGGGAATAGTTATGCAACATATGTAATATGATATGACGATCAGGAATATGTAGAAGAAATCCTCCTAGGTGACGTGATTTGGCTGCCATCTTATATTTTGTGAAAATATTTATCTATTTTGCAAGCATCGTACAGATGTCAAGGCTGCTACGATATATCGTGAAGATCATGGTCTTTTGCACTGATAACAAATTACCTTTGATTATTTAAACGGGTTGCCAGTTACATTCTGACCTAGACCTGGACACTTCGGCACTGCGTAGACTTGTCCCCGGTGGCCGCTGCTCGCAGCTCCAATTCATTATTTTTCCAGCGGCCATATTTAATTTTTTTTTTACATTAAACAAATGCGTATATGAGAGATGGCTGGAATGTACATGTAAACAATAGAATATATATTATCTAACTGTGTGTTACAGTTATTAAAACCATGCCCAACGATAAATGCAGCATAATGCGAAACCAGTCAACAGCACTACAAAAGCTTAACTTGGATCATTATGTTTAACCCTATCTAGCCTGGGCTTTTGGGACCTGTCCAGGCCTGAGGGGGGCCGAGATGCCTCCCCCATTAATTATGTTTCTTACCACTTGAGCTAGAGGGTTGAAACTTACCACACTGTTCCCTTGGGTCATGCTTTACCAGAAAATGTAAAAAAAAAATCCAATATGGCCGCTTTGACGTCGAATTTTCATTTATGCAATTTCTCCGCAAAAAGTGCATGATAAATTAGTAAATAGTAATGTGATGTGAAATAAAATAGTTTTTGCCCACTTGTCATCGCGGAAAAGCAGAACTTTTGAAGAAAAATGACGAAACCGTCGCTTTTCTGATACCCCATCTGGTCGCCGTCTTGAATTTACCCATGATCTTCTTCTCGGGGGTTATGCAAATAGGCTCAAAATGACCCCAATATGATAAAATATAAAATCGCGGAGTGTCAGCTCTCATTTTTTTGTCGTTCCGGAGATTTATATTTATATAGATATATATTTAATACCACTTATTATTTATAGTACCTTAATATCACTTTGAAGATCCCTAAAATATTTTAATCAACCAAATATAATAATATTCCTAAAGGATTTAACCAAATAGTTTAAGTTTAACATTACAATATAGACTTAACATATATAACAAAGACGTGGTCACTGTTATGTAAATGTAAACAAAAACGCGACAACTGTTATTTGACAGTTTCACGTGACTGTTGTTTGAGCATTTCGGATGTTAATATAAGAACATTAACTATGACAAACAAAGTTATTGAGTATCTGAGCATGTAGTAATTACCATGCTAATAAATCAATGGAGTGTTTTCAAACAGTTAGGTGGAAATACGTTTGCGGTCAAACAGTAACAAATAGTAATTCATTCCCACAACACAATAGCGCCCATATACAATGATATGCAAACCTAATTTGTTTGCATGATGTTGTTGTTGTAAATTACAATAATACTTGTCCTGTGAGATCTCGGCTAAATGTCAGATAACACCCCTATTTAATGGAAACCCAGAATATGATATAGCCGAAATAGTCTGGTAACTGATTACTATTATTGCTAAAGACTGGGAGGAATTTCGTAAAATAAACGGAGTTCCAAAATGCTAACCCTTATAAAAAAATCTTATAGGATTTTGAAAAATCCTATAAGATTCTGAAAAATCCTATAAGATTCTAAAAAATCCTGTAAAATTCTGAAAAATCCTATAAGATTCTGAAAAATCCTATAAGATTCAACCCAATAGGATTTCTAGATTATTGGAAATTTCCCACAAACTTTTACAGTAACATAACATTATAAATTCGAACTACATGTATACAGGTTTCAATGATCTTAATTAGCTCTGAGAATATCCCAGCTTAAAGTTGACTGATTTGATTTTACTCAGTGACATCAAATCTCATTTCCATGAAATCACCAAACATCTGATTTGTACTTCACAGGTCAAAATAGCTGCAACTGTGTAAAATACTCACATGTGGTTACTGACATATTACTCAGAACTGTGAACACTTTTGGATCTTTGAACGTAATCTGCACCCTGGGTTTCCATTTGAATAAAATAGAGATATTAATAATATCAGTCTCTCACATATTAGTGTTATCAAAATAGTACCATATTAGATAAGAAATCTTGTTGAATTCAGATTTTATAATCAGTCCAAATCCATGATTTTCTTAACTGTTTCATCAAAATGGGTAGAGTTATCTGCCCTTGAAAATTCATTGAACACCGGGGGCGCCACCATCATCTTAAAACAACAACAAAAAATGGCTGACAAAAAGTGCAAAAATCAGGTGGCTTTGTTCATGTTAAGCTAGAACTATGGAGGTTTGAAGAACTGTATTGCAGATGGTGATGAGTGCATCTAGTGATATGGTAAGTAAGTTATAAATATAACTATAATTTTTCTTGTTTTTCATAACCTAATAAGCAAAGAACTGAGCTGAACAGTGGGACTCTTGTGATGTAGACCCACCATGAGTATCAGCTATTATTATTAACAAGTTTCCCTTGACATACTTGGCATATTAAAAAATTGATATTGGCCTCAATAAACATTGCTATATGGACTGGTTGTAATAATGTACTTCAATGGGTCATATAGCATGGCTTTCACAAATAAATATCCATATCTCTTGTCTCAATATCACTTTCAGATCTACCCAGGTTCATCAAGGCAGTGTGGATAGCCATTGTCATGATTGTGTGAATTGTCAGCTTGGAAACCCCAGGCTTGGGACCTCATATGAAGATTGGCATGCACCCCTGGAGGAAATCCCCTGAGGGTGAGACATTTTTATCACAGAACTGCTTGTATACTTCCTGTTCATGTCAAAACAGGGGGATTTAACTGGTTGGAGGGATGGTAGCGCTAAATAAATTATCTTGTTGTTTTGAACTGTTTATTGATTTATAAAATTTATCGATTTTTGTTCCTTCCAGAGAATATTTCCATACCAATTTTTTTGACAAAATGGTAAAGAGATATGTTTTAAAATATATTGATAATAAAATGTTAGCATAACCTATTCTTAGCTGTAATCAGAAAAAGTATAATCAACTATGATTAGACGTTCAATCATTATAACAGGCTGTATTTTCCTTGTCTATTGATTGTACTATTCATATACCAAAGCTAAGGATCTTCACACACTTCAATTGTACATTTCTGCCCACATCTTGAGAAATGAGAACATTTCATTTCATACATTTATTTCATTTCAAAAATTTAAGAATACAATTTGTAGTTACTAAGCATTTATTTGTTATTTGAAAACCTCTATGGAGATTTAGTTGAACCAGAAATTAACAAAGACAAATTATAAAAATTCACATGATTGTTTCACTTCAATTCTAATGGCTTCTTACATTGTATACTTTTATATTCCAGAATGCAGCTGCTACAAGGAACTCAGCTCACTTCAAGCAGCCACTCGACTGACAGGAACTTTAATGAGCACACCTAGGTATGGTTGATATCTTCATAGAGTATATTGGTTAGAACGTCACACAAACTGTTTATCTCCCTTGCTGTATATCATGGAGTACAAAAGGAAGGATAATAGACATCTTCATCAATCTTTGTAAATCGTCCGGATGTCTTCCATTCTTTACCCTTTATGGTAGTCAACCTATTCAATCATCCTGAGAGTATTAAAAAAAGAACTAGATTGCATGTCACACGGAACCATATATACAACTAATCAGGTTTTAATTATATGCGTGTATTTCTCGCAACAGGCCAAGAAGTCCACAATTCAGAGTGGTGGGTTTCAGCAAAGGTTGGATGACATCCTGGGAGAGGCAAATCATACAAATGTACTATAAACTGACTAAGAATGTAGCTAATTGATGAGACAGTTAATTGAACTTAAACTTCATTAATTTTAAAAATAATTTGGATTGAATTTGTGAAGTATTCTAATTGTTAAGAAATAAAAGTACTGATCTTTTTAGGGAAAATTTTCAATCTAGCCTCGTTCATGGATTGTTATTATTTCTCACAGTGGCTAACTGCAAATTATTTCATTCTCTTCCAGACGACTGCCAGAAGAACTTTCCCGATTCCGAGAAGGCCATTCGGGATGCCATGAAATCTAAACTGAATGGCGAGCAGAGGCTCTACTGGAAACTGATGGACATTATGATACTCTGTTCACGTTCCTCCGTGAATATCTATCTTTATAGTGCACATGTATATAAGACAGAAAATATTTATTATATGTATTTGTTTGTTATTTTTGTTTCCATGCATTAGTAAATTCACCAGAATATCTTTCCCTGTAACATATCTGTGCTACATCCAAAACAAGCAACGTTTACGCTAATACATTTTCTGATGTATTTACTATTTTACAATACAGGGGTATTTTGTATTTCGTGGATTTACCATAAAAGATGACCTATATCACTCATCCAAATATTCCCATAGAAAGTTTATAGAGAAATCCTGTAGATTTCTCAGAATCTATTCCATAACTGAATCCTATGAGATTCTATTAAAAAATCCTATAGGATTTTATCTTATAGGATCCTATTAAAAAATCTTATAGGATTTTGGGCCAAAATCTTATAGGATCCTACAAGATTTTAATCGTATAGGATCCTATTAAAAAATCTTATAAGATTTTGGGCCAAAATCTTATAGGATCCTATAAGATCAAATCTTATAGGATTCTATAAGATTTTTTTTGTAAGGGAAAGTCATGCAACAACGTTATGTTGTTGTTGCGAACTGGTTTGTTTGCATCCATGGGAGCAGACATGTTGGCTGAGGATGTCTGGGAATAAAACAGAAAAGGGATCAGAGGTCGTAAAGTTCACACATATGGTTTGTCGAATGTCCCAGTCAAAGGCTTGGTCCAGTGGCTGAAATTCTATCCCCCAGTCATCCACACGGAAGGCTAATCTTTAAACTGTATGCCAAAATATTACCAGGCAGGCCGGAAAAGTTAATTTTAGAAGAGTCCAAAAAAAGACTTCCAGCAACTATGATTTTGTTTGATTTCATTTGAATATTCCTAAAATCTGGCAATCAGCCATGATTTTATTTTATTTTATTTTGATATTCCTAACATCTGGCAACAGGTTTTAAGTCTGGACCTGTCACTTAGACTAAATGCAATAGTTTTAAAGGTTACACAGATCTGTTACTAAACAACTTAGTAATTGTTTGCTTTCACAACAAGCTGTAATAGTGCCAAGTGATTCTTGTGAATAGAATTGTTAAAAACTAGTTGGTTATATTACAACTCTGAACAGTGGCGAATTACACTGTGAAGAAACAAACCAGAGATAAATAATTTAAAGAGCCGATCTCACAGGGCAGTATTTAATCAACAAATGGTAATTTCCATTTAATTTTCAGTTATAGAAATTACTGTTAAATGATAATAATTAACCTTTATGCAATAAAGAGTAATGGATATTCAGAGATTGGGACGGCTATACTCTCACCTGAATTTAATATATGGAGACGGCTTTGCACACGTGTGTTCAGTGAAGTGCTGGCAGGGAAAGAGGCTGAACAGCCCAATATAGCCCCGGAATTTCAACCTCAACACGTGACCCGTGTTATGATACGAGGGACAACAATTAGGATGGGGCTACATTTTCAAGCGTCTGGTCTGCCATTCATAATTCAGCCGTCGTACATTGAAGAATATCCGCGTCCATAATCCAAAGACCCATTTCATATTCCATATAACAGTATTAGCACCAAATTCAAAAGACAATCATACATAGTATGCCTAAACATAGGCTAGTTTCCTACAGGAGAAAAGCGGTCAGCAGTTTTCCATGATGCCGGCAAGACATCATGATATTCCGAAAATATCAAGTCTGGGGGTTTAAACTCTCCCCCCTTTTGAAGAAGAAGGATGGCCCGGTCGCACCATGAAACCAGAACCATCCCGCTATACCCACACCAACCTCACATGAATGCTCCAACACACATCCAGCGAAAAATCCAGCCACCTTACTACCAACTGTGGCAATGAACAATCTTAAAACAGAATGATCACGGTAAAAGTTACAAAAAAAATCATTTTCTTCGTTTATTGTCCCAGGATCGGTCATCCCCAGAGTTTTCGTCCTCAAAAGCAGGTTGTCCACTGTAACCGTCAGCGGGTCAACGGATTCCTTCGTCTCATGCAAGTGACGATTGGCGACGGATAGGTCCTTTCGTCATTTGATCTCCGCCGACTGGATGTTCTTTGGGGAGTTGTGGTGCAGCTGATACAATGCAATACAATACAATACAAACTTTATTTAGTCCATGTGTTAGATACTTGGACGAGGAACCCGCACTAACGTTCTGTCTTACCATTATTTCTTTCTATTGTATCCACCATGAGTTTATGTGCAGGGGCCCGGCCTCGGGGACAACTTGTTCACGAGCAGAATCCAGTAGTGGCTCGGACTGATGTTTGGCTAACCGGAAATTGTACAGGTCCATTACAAGAGCGGATGGCGGGGAACAAACCACGAATGATGGGTTAATGCCGCTGGTACATACATTTCTCACATCATAGTGTGGAAAAGCAATGTGATACACCTATATCATACAAATCTTGTATTACGACTTTTCATTTTTGTTACGCATATTTTGATTGGCGTCTGAAGCCAAATCAGGGTTACACCAATCAAAACAAGCCTCACACTGTCGCCGACGACCGACTACTTCCATCACGTCTTCACATCGGAATGTCATTCTCAATTTTCATTCACAGAAATACCGCTTGACCATCCATGTTACGCGCTTCTTTCAACATCTTTTCTCATACATATTTTCAATTGTGGGCTTCAGAAATCAGAGTTCTTCAAAAGTTGGCATTTATTTTCAGGCATGTCAGAAACTATAAAAAAAACTATGCTGGAAATCGCATCACAATTACAAAACTCAGGTGACGACCCAAAATAAACGAACGGTTCGGGAAAGTATTTACCTGATAATATATATATACAATATGCTGGGATACGTTTTCTCGAATGTTCCCAACCCAACGAAAACAGACTAACGGTGTGTGAAAAGCGAAATGACCGTGGGTCTGCAAAGACAATGCCCATGCTGCGGGTGTCGGTTCCCCGGTGTCGTAGTTTCGACAACACAGTCCTGTCGAGTTTGATTGACTGATGACTTGGGCTCTTTGTTTATGCCGTCTAGAAATATCTGGTATTCATTCACCATGCCTGGGGACATCATCGTTGATATAATTTAAATAAGATATTTAAATAAGAAGCATCGATAAAGCGACATCAGTTTATGTGCTTTCATGAAACTGGGTCAAGTTCTTTGGATCAGCTGTTTCCACGTCTCCAATATATGGCATACTGTTGTGAACAAAATATCCTTGCGATGGTGAGAGGACCTGCCGAAAGTTAAAATGTCTCGAACTACATAAAAGGGAAGAGAATTTTCGAGTTTATTTAATTGCTAAAGATCTAATAACAATAAAACGGACTACTTTCATTAAATCTGAAAGACAATAGTGGAGTTTACGGATACATGTACATGATCTATTTTCACGCGTACCTCATATCTAGGTTCGGTGCAGCGCCTGATAATGAGGTCAGGCGGCCCAATTTTGAAATAATTGTAAAAATCGTAGTTTTCCTTTTGTCTCGACATTTATGTGCTAAGATATTGTGATGTGAGAAATAAATTATCATACTCATGGTAATTCATCTGATTTTTATCACATTCGTTTGATAAAATTCAGATAAATGACCACTCGTAGTGATAATCTATATGTATCACTCACCGCCTATAATGTCTCCCTGGCCTTAGCTAAATAATATATAGCCCTCAAGAGTATGAGGGCTATAGGTCGGCCCCAGTCACCTCCAGCGAGGGTTTTAGATAATTTTATTACGAATCACCCACCTCTGAAACTGCCGTAAATCTAATCTCTATCCCCTCCTGCGCACTATTTTAAAATCTTGCGCACTATCGCAGTCGACAACTTCAACTCTCTACGCGCCATGTTGGTGACGTCACGCTATTATGTGTATATGGGCCGTTGCAACATGGCGCGTAGAGAGTTGAAGATTTCGACTGGAAAATTCAGACGGCGATATATGCGTCACTATTTCACAATAGTGCGCAAGATTTTAAAATAGTGCGCAGGAGGGGATAGAGATTAGATTTACGGCAGTTTCAGAGGTGGGTGATTCGTAATAAAATTATCTAAAACCCTCGCTGGAGGTGACTGGGGCCGACCTATAGCCCTCATACTCTTGAGGGCTATATATTATTTAGCTACCTGGCCTGGGTGGTTTGTCAGGGTGGTGTTATCGCCCTTGTCGGGCGGCGCTGGTTTCCTGGAGAGTGGTAATCTGGATCTCCCACGTTGCATGTTGTCAGAGCGTAAGATATAGAATTAGTGAATGTAGAATGACCTGGCTTATTGGGTACTCGGCAAAAGTGAGTACCGACCTTGAAAATTGGGCATATTTATGCGTCCAACCGCTGGATTTCGGCCCCGTCCACCACAATTACATTGGTTCAATTTTCAAGGCGAAGCAATTCTAATGCTCTATTCGATTGTTTTTTTTTTGTCTTGCACAGCCATTGGCCCATTAGACGGAGCGGTATAGCTCACCTTGTTTGCCAAAATCCAACCAAGTTTAACGTGGTAGGGTATGCAGGCTCTTCAGTGCGAAGTCTGTTCGGAGCCTGCATACCCTACCATACCCTGCATACCCTACCATACCCTGCATACCCTACCATACCCTGCATACCCTATCCGGCGATGCAGAGCTCACAGTCACACATACGCGCGCGCCCACACAATAGGTATAGTATAATACTACACGGTATTATGTTATGGTATACTCTATTATAATAAATAAGTTATGCTCCGGAATGTTCATGGTTAAACATTATTTTCTTTGCATTTGGTCTTCAAAAAGTTTGCACTTGGTCTCAACTTCAAAAAGTTGAACCTACAGTACTCGCTGATTGGCTGGAACTCACCAAGAGCAAGATCGTTGAAACAATCCGCCATATTGACAGAAGTACTCTTCCCAAAGCAACACAAGTACTGAGAAACCTCAATTCGCAAGAAGTTCTAGAAAATCTCCAGAGTAAATTCGTCATAGTCCCAGCAGACAAAGCTCCAAATAGTATAATATTCATATGTAAATATTACTATTACCAGGTGCTGGTTAAAGAATTGAGCGTAGACATATCATCATCAACTACCTCTACTTACTCCCAAACTGCACTTACTCTAGAAGATTTATTTAACAGTCACAAAACGTTTCTCAGGGAAAGAGGTATTTGTTTTCCAGCCATTCATAACGAAGTACCAAAAGTATACTGGACTCCCAAAATGCATAATTCACCATACAAATCTAGATTCATAGGTGGTTCTAGAAGCTGCACCACCAAGCTTCTTTCAACCCTGCTGACGAGGGCCCTTCAGGAGGTAAAAGCATTTTGGGAAAGGTATTGCGCCACTATTTCTAAAAACTCTGGCGTTGAATGTATGTGGATATTGAAAAAAATGGCTTACGGAAGAACAATTCCTCATCAGGACCTTATTGACCGTCTAAGTTCATTAATATTATCTGTGTTCAAGAAAACTGATCGTAGATATATTAATGTTGGAAGCTAATAAGTATTCTTTACTACATTCAAGAGATATCATTCATGGGATGTTTCGTTGTTTATAGAGTTGCTTGAATTTCTCATTAAAAATATCTATGTGAAATTTGGCAACACAATATATCAGCAGCATATAGGTATTCCAGTGGGTACTAATTGTGCACCCCCGTTGGCTGACCTGTATCTGTTCTCTTATGAATATGACTATATGCAGGCGCTTTAAAAAACCGATCCATTCAAAGCCCGTTCCTTCCCATTCACCAAACGCTATATAGACGATCTTCTCACTGTGAATAATCGCTATATAAATGCCGCAGTGAAGGATGTGTATCCACCTTCACTGGATTTGAAGGAAACTATATATATCCCTTCAGGCACATCACATTTGGATCTATGTCTCTATAAAAATGAAGCGGCATTCTCTCTCGTCGAATTTATGATAAAAGAGATGATTACAATTTCGACATCGTAAACTATCCTTTTCTGGATAGTAATATTCCAGTGTGACCTGCATATGGCGTATACATATCTCGCCTAGTAGCATTTGCTAAATCCTGTGTTAAATGAGACGATTTTAATCAACGTCACAAAACGTTGTTAAAGAAACTTATAAAACACGTCTGTTCCAACGAGCGCCTCCACTTAAGGTTACTCAAATTTGGCGATACATATCGCATGCTGATGGCAAGGTGCGGGCGTAGCGTGCAAGATCTATGGCGTTAGGTTTCGTAGCTTGTGTCTGGTTCCGCTTGGCCCGGGGCTGGGGGCCGTTTGAGCCCATGTGCTTCAAGATCCTCATGGTGTTCATATGAGCAGTCACAATCAAAGCGTGACTGAGATACATCATTCTCTGGATGACGAATTTACAACGATTATTATGGATTAAGAATACTGATCAGCGATACGGATTTTATATTTTTGGAACATCATGATGTCTTGTCAGCATCATTGAAAACTGTTGACCGCTTCTCTCTTGCAGGAAACTAGCCTATGTTTATGTATACTATGATTGTCCTTGTTGGTGCTAATGCTATTATCTGGAATATGGAATAGGTCTTCGGATTATGAACGCGGATATTCTTTGATGGACGACGGCTGAGTTGTGAATGACGGACTAGACACTTGTAATTTGATCATTGCGCGCAACATTCGGATTCTTTGTGAGCGGAAGTGTCATTTGGTCCGGCGCACTAGTGTTTGCTGTGCGCATGCGCACATGCATAGGTCAAAGGTTACTTCCGCTCACGTGACTGACACCGAATCTGACGTCACTTAGGACCCGAATGTTGCACTCAGAAGTCAAAGGTCAACTGGACAGAATATACTCTTTCTCTATCACTAAACGTATTTTCTCAATTTGTGCCAGTTTTCGCCAGTTCTAAATATTCGGCGCATATATAATCATAGAGACAGCTTTGATGCGAACTACCTGTCGCTATATCCTGAGATTGGACGGTGATTACTGGAACGAGAAACCATTACCGCTGGAGGAAATATATTGTGCCCAGAATGTTGGACTGCACTTTCATTCATAATAAAGGACCTTGTATCTTAGATGGGTAAATGACCCCAGGCCAGGTGCAATACAGAACTACTCAAATAAAATACTTCCGCTACAAGAAATTGTTCACTTGGCATGAAGTACAATATTATATTGTTTACTCAGAAAAAAAATCAAGGCACTGAGTCTCATGATTCTCGAGTAACAGGGTCGAAAAGTAGTGCACTTGTGCAAAATAGTTGATTCTGAAGAGAAAACAATTCTCTGTAAACACATGAAGATAAACGATAACCAGAACAAGCTTGTTCTGGTTATCGTTTATCTTCATATGTTTATAGAAAAAAATATGAGCTGTTTTCGCCTCAAAATTGGCGATTTTGCACGAATGCACTACTTTTCGGCGCTGTTACTTGAGGAGTATGATGAGACTCAGTGCCTTGAAACTTTTCTGAGTATACAATATAATATTGTATTTCATGCCAACTGAACAATTTCTTGTATATGTAATATTTTATTTTTGTCACTTCTACCGCACCTGTTCTGGGGCCATCTACCCATCTAAACATGCATGTTCGTGGTCCTAATTATTTTCCTCCCTATAAAAAATCATTGCAGGTGAGGCTAGACATGGTGTTTCTTTTACACCGGTACTGAGTTCATTCGATGCATTTTGGTAGGCCTATATTTTGCTGTCAGCACGAACCGCTGATTTTCAAGTGATGCATGCAGCAGAGTTTCATATGTGTATTATTAACTTCTATATGGGCCTGCTGGGATCCAATCATCCCCCCCCACCCTCCCGAAGCGAAAAGGGAATGTATTAAGCGTTATACAATGCTTTCACGCTTATAATGGGATAATGTTGTTTTAGTATCATCCTGAAGATGCTATAATAAGATCTCACCTTTCAGCACAGTGTCCGCTTCTTTTGCACTGATCTTAGGCGCAGAAACATACTGGAAATGACATAAAGAAAGGTAATAAATCCGGTGACGTCACAACAGCGTAGTTTTGGGGCTTCAGAGGGATGGGTCTGATATCGGGTATCCCGTCTCGGGGCGTAGGACTTATAAATTGATGGTAAATCGGAGTGTAAGATTGTAATAATTCGCTATTCTTAAACAGTGGCCATCATCACACGTGGTTATGGAAATACGAGCTGATATTAATCAGTTAGAGAATTCTTGCCGGCAAAATGCCTACGTGGTTTGCGTCATGCTTCGTCAGTCAAAGTTATTAGGTCATTCGTTGGATGTTCTCATAAATCATTTCACCAGCATAATGTATCTCCAGCCATTCGTAACGATGTTACTGTAGAGTACATGTCACACTGATGTTACTGTACAGTACATGTCACACTGATGTTACTGTAGAGTACATGTCACACTGATGTTACTGTAGAGTACATGTCACACTGATGTTACTGTACAGTACATGTCACACTGATGTTACTGTAGAGTACATGTCACACTGATGTTACTGTACAGTACATGTCACACTGATGTTACTGTAGAGTACATGTCACACTGATGTTACTGTAGAGTACATGTCACACTGATGTTACTGTACAGTACATGTCACACTGATGTTACTGTAGAGTACATGTCACACTGATGTTACTGTACAGTACATGTCACACTGATGTTACTGTAGAGTACATGTCACACTGATGCAGCTATAATGCATGTGAACATTTCTGGGAGGAATGTCATATTATTGCGGTAATTTTTAGCATATTTACACCGACTCCCCGCCCCCGCCCGACACCATTTCCTTACTCCGGATAAAATGCCCTAAAACTATTTAATTTCACATCAAATAGGTATCATACGACTTTGCGAAGAAAGCAATTCACGTAAAACATTCGAAATCGAAAAATCTGAGGAAAGGTCGTCCAAAAAAAAGGGATGCGGCCATTTTGACTCAATTATTCATTGTGGTAAATTTCAGCTCACTAGCCACGGGGATAAGGAAAATATTTACTAGGGGCGGGAGACGACATCACCCTTCCTACCCCATCACCGATCGCCCCGGCCCAAGTCAGATAGGAATAAATAACCAATAGTTCGTCCAGGGTTAAAAAAAATAGGCCAGGTAGGTTAACTTTCGACCTCATTTTCGCGACTCCCTTGTTGCAGAACGACTTAATTTGTGACGAGTGCAACAACATGTCAAATATATTTATGTTTAGATATTTCCCAAACTAGTATACTATAAAAAGAACCATGTGTCCGCCCGTGTCATTGGGTGGCATGACATTATCTTAGAAATGGTGCCCTGTGGATGTGGGGGTGGGGGGGGAGTGATAAAGGTGTAGTTGGGAATGACGCAATCGCTCCAAAGTTCATGTGCTTACCCCTCAGAAAGAAAAGTAAAAGAAGGGAAAACTTTTCCGATCATAGGAAACACGGAATTTTTCACGTGGCCTTAATCTAGCTTCTTAGATTATTCACCAGACCATCAGAGAAAATATTACCCCGGGGTTGATATTATTTCATATCTCGCTTCCTTCACCTTGAACTACATGTTATATGCAACCGTGTTAAATGGGTAAGATCGAGGGAAACATGATATAAATATTAGCATATGTACGTTTATCCGTAGCCGGTGAAATGTGCTTAGGATGATTTCAGAGATATATAGTTTCTAGAGACGAGAGGGCAAGGGGTCTACATGTAAATGACCCTTAACGTCCAATGGGTGACAAGAACAACAGTACATGTATATACATATACTTGAATATCCGTTGATGGAACCTCGCCTGGTCTGAACATATTTTCATTCCGATTTTTTGCCATTCAAGTCATTCAGTAAAAACGCATAAACATTCTGCTTAATTATTGCACAATGGCTAAATGCAAGGAAATGACATGAACATAAGCCTACTTGTATAAATGTTAACAATTTACGCTTAAAATAATTAGGCGTGTACTTTGGGTATGCTTAATCGAAAAAAACTGATAATTGATAATGAATATGTCACTATCGATAGGCGTTACATAAACTCTACCTGGTCTGGGCTTTTTGGGACCTGCCCAGGCCATGGGAGGTGCCATTTCGCATATCCTAAATATTTTGGTTACTCTTTCATCTAGGGAGCTGTAACATACCACACTATACCCTTGGGTCAAGCTGTACCTGAAAACGTATGTGTGCTGTGATGACGTTGCAATGACGTCATTTCAAAAAAAGGCACGATTATTTTATTTATGTGTATTTTTCGCAAAATATCTGCATGATAAATAATAATCTAATATGAAATAAAATACTTTTTGTCCACTTTTTCTCTCGGGAAAGCAGGAAATTTGAGGAAAGGTGACGAAAACATCACTTTTTTGATACCGCACATGGGTGCCATTTTGACTAATATTATAAACTACAAAGTCACGAAGTATCAGCTCGTTCCGGAGAAAGGTTAGAAAGTTTGGAAAGGGGTCCTCGCCAAGCAGGCCTTGTAGTGTTAATGCATATTGCGGAACTTTATCAAACATGACAAATCTTTCCTTAATCCAGAAATGATCCTCCATCAATCACACTCCGGTTATACATTATAACATTAGAAAATATCAAATAGGAAAGGCGATATTCCAAGTTTCTGAATACTAATCATCCTGCCACGGGCGGCGATTCTCTCCGGGTACTCCTCCACCATTCAAACTAGCTGTCACCATCTCAGTGAAATAACCTTGAGTGTGACATTATAACCCCTCCCCCACCACCACATTCTACAGTGCTCATGTTCACATTTGCTCTCGTTCCCCGAGTTTACGTTGATGTGTTATAATAAGCACAAATTAGAATAACATAATATTACAATAGATAAATAATTGATCATTAAAACACTCATATTAGCATATCTGCTCATTTTCAAAGGTTGACCATATCACAAATCAGAAATTAGATATCGAAAAATACAGTTGTTGTTGCAGTCGATTGACTTGAAGAGAACAGTATACCGTCACCGCTATACCGTCATGCTAAAAGATATAACACGATCACCATCGGAAGCATTCAATCCTCCATGATAAACTGGATCTGCTGATTTGGGGAATTATGATGCTGTAGAAACAACGGAACCAGGTTTTCATTTTCAGTCACGACATGACATGAGAAATTTGCATATCTTCTGAGGCAGGTAGAAACTAACAATGGATCTGTTGGTGAAAAATAATAGAAAGATCGATATTATAATTCAGGGTCTAGCTGAACCAGGCAAGGATAGCACTGAGTTAATATGCCCAACGACACAGAAAGACTGGATAGAATATTAGATAAAATCTTTGACATGCCCAAAGTGAAAGTAACAAATTCCCGGAGATTAAGTGGAAAGCAAGAAGAGAGAGTCGGGCCTATTAAAGATACTCTGGCCTCAGTCGGTGTAAAGGGCAAACAATGAGACGAGTTAAACTCATTCAACAGACCGCATCTCATGAGTTCAATCAATTGTTACTCGTAAGCAAAGCGCTGAGAATGAGAAGCAGAGACAAAGTTAAAGGCCGAAAGTTGCAAGGCGAATCCGGGTTGATCCTCCATGTCCGCCAGTTCCAATAATTCTGAATTTCATTTACTCTTGCTGGGATGCAATTGTTCAGTCCGAATGAGAGCATTGTTCTGCTCGACAATGACGGTCGCCAATAAATACTTAACCCATGGTGTACCAGTATAGTCTGAGAGAAGTCAATGGTTATCGTCAACAACGAAAGGCGACAATACATTTCTCGCCCGTACTCTAGAAGCAGTGTTTTATTCCGAAGGAAAACATTGGGGCAATACATTTATTGTCAACCGTCATTGTCAACAATGACCAATTAACGTTTCCTTCCGTCTTAAATATAGGTTTGGGAATTGTGCAAGAAATTTATTATCGACCGTCGTTGTCAACAATGACACATGTTGGACTAAAATACTGTTCGACAGCTTGAGAAAGAAATTAGTTGTTCAATGACATTTTATTTTCTACATTAAACTTGTTGGAAAATCAGAGCAAGAAATTTATTGTTGGCCGTCAACGTCCCCAAACACTAGTGTTTCATCTGGACTAAAACAAGGTTTTGCAATTAGGGGCAAGACAATATACCGATACCAATAATTTTCTTCCGATTAAAATACTGGTTCGAGAGTAGGGCTAGAAAGGCCTCACAGATATTTGTTATGAACTGCGATCGATACCTAAAGATGTGTTGAGCGACATTGCCAGGGTAGTGTTCTAGGAACGTTACTATGTACAACTTTTATTACCGACCTCCCCGACGTGGCACCTGAAGTCATTTAAGATCTGTTTGCGGATGACACTAAGATCTCACAGAGTGTGCTGATGTCTACTGAAAAAGAGGAGCGGAAGAGTGATGTAGATGTAAAGTGATGTAGATGTAAAGTGATGTAGATGCTGTTTTCGGCTGGTCAGATGACTGTTACTCTCCAATGTTAAGAAGTGTAAATTTGTCCACCACAGCTTTAATAATCCCATATACAATTATACTATGTCATCGGATGGTGATGCACACACAGTAGGATCTGTTCAGGAGAACAAAAGAATTTGGTGTTTTATTTGATAGTTCTCCCAAATTCTCCAAGCATATTCAAAATAGCGATTAAGGCAAACCAACTAACCTGAATGGTAAAGCGAACCTTCTCTTACATGGACCACAACATGTTCCTGAGTCTCAACGAATCCATTATCTGGCCACACCTGGAATACGCTGGTGTAGTCTGGAATTCACACCTTGTTAAAGTGATCGTAAAGCCTCAAGTAAAGTTTCCATCAAATAAAAGACCATTGCAAACAGTGTGGGGAAAATATTTATTTTAATTTTTTACGATTTTATTACAGAGAGTAAACTGCAATTAAAGCATGGTATTCTATGGTGGTCTGTTGCAATCATAGCTAGGTCCAGTGACGTCACACTGCCTTAATACATATATTTCAAACTTTGTATGCACTTTCCAGTGCTTGATTCAAGCTTAAGGTGTGTATACTTTGAGTTTCAACAAAGACTCACTGTTCCAATGTGCATGTTTCACCAAAATCTGGGAGATGGTGGCTCATGAGTGTCAAGTCAATTTGAATCTTGCATTTAATTTCCCAGATTTTGGAACATGCACATTGAAACAATGAGTCTGTGTGAAACTCAAAGTATACATACCTTAAGCTTGAATTAAGCACTGGCAAGTGCATACAAAGTGTGAAATATATGTATAAAGGTAGTGTGACGTCACTGGACCGAAGTATGATTGCAACAGTCCACCATAGAATACCATGCTTTAATTGCAGTTTACTCTGTGTAATAAAATCGTAAAAAATTAAAATAAATATTTTCCCACACTGTTTGCAATTTGATGGAAACTTTACTTGCACTTTGAGAATATAAATGTTTCTGAGAACGTGCTACAAAAATAGTACCAGGTATTGCAGATCAGGTATTGCAGATCGTGGATATGAGGGAACGGCTATACGGTCACTCAAACTTTCATTTATCTTTCAAGTATAAGAGACTTCGCACCGATCGTATCCAGACATTCAAACTGATCAAAGCTACAGTCCATATCCCGTATAGTTATTTCTATCGCCAATCCAGAGGAACAACAACAAACATATTCAAACAGTGTTTAAGCCTGAACAACACGAAATATTTTTTCTTCCAACGAGTTGTAAATTATCCGAAATATCTTCTCCAGGTAACTATTGACTGTGCATATGTAAATGCGTTCATATAAAAGCTGGAGTGGTGTATTGTCACTCTGTCTTACTCACTCGTTTTGTCTTCATGTAAATTGTGCGACTCAGTTTCAGTTATATTTAATTGGTGGTGAGGGTAGAAGGCGCATAGCCTTAATATTACCCGAACAAAGAGATACGGATACAGATATGATACGGTATCGTCCATATAGCAAATCCTTCCAAGTAGTGTAAAAATAGGCGGGTAAACCATCGGGTTAGATTGCGGGTTAGGCATTCATGACCAATCAGAATCACGTACGAAACCACCGTGTTTAATTACGTACATATAACTTGTAAAGAAATTTATCACGTGATACTTCGAATATAACCCTATCTAATGTTGCGGGGATATATTCCGGTGTCACTGTTCTTCCCTCCCAGTTTTGGTTTACCACGCCGTACCATTTTCGTTACGATATATGTTGAAAAATACCTCTCTCACGTTCCTACGTTGACGAACTGTGGGACGCCTGATGTGTGCCCTTAGCTGATCGTATTTTCTGCAGCGAAAAACAATCGCAACAGGGGAAACCTGATAGATCCAACTGTCATATTTATGTTGAAAAACGGGACCTTCATATTGAGATAATCAAGCCGTGAAGAAACGTGGAGAATTTAGTCCTGGCATCCTGGTTTTAACCCACGAACTTTGTCCACGGTATGAGGAAGCCGTCTCGATTAATTGGACGTAATCCCTTAAAGCTTGGTTATATTTTGTGTAATCGTTCAAAGGCGTATCTGTTCTTCTGCCACTATTACGTGTCTGTTCGGATGCTACAAAAATCTTCGCTGGAGCAGCTGATACTCGCTGTATCGCGGCTGTTCTAGCAAGTGTCAGATACGACTTCTGCCCATAAACAAAATGTCGGCGTCAATAATCGAAAGACCTATTCAGTATGACAGTTAGCACCAATATCAAATGTATGTGAAATAAAAACAGTTTAAACACATGATGGTTTCCCACAAGAGACGACCTTGTTTGCCCAGGAGTGTCATGTGGCGCTCACTGGGTTACACATCGCCAAAAAATGGCTCGTGCCTATTGTATCGGCGTTGGAAAGGGAGGAACACAATAGTATCGATGGCAACTTTATTGGATGAAGTGGTTTCGTAGCAGATGCTATATTGAGCACCGTGGCACCGTGAATCAGTATATATAATGTGGGAACAGGACGAGTAATTTTAAGACAATGTATACTTGCAGAGACTAGAAGCTAGTTTGAAATAATGCAATGAGTTTCATTGAAAATGAATACAGTATATCTCATTACGAGCTGTCAGACAAACAGTACTAAATTAACTTCACAACATATTATTTCTGGGAAAGTATAGACCAATCTGATAAAAACCTTCGTTAAAAAACTCTTCTGGTCTTAGATGTTGCTGATTTAAGATGTGGGACCAACGTGCGGGTTCCCGTGTTCAAAACGCCTAGCGATCGGCAGATCGAGGTAACGCGTCTGGCCGGTCTCACTTTGCAACGAGCGGGCGACAGGTGTACGATAAACATACATTTTACATGGTTTCATCGAATTAATATTTATTTTCTAACAACTATAATGATCTTCGATCAACACTTTAGATATATCGGTCAATTCTAGGACACATTTCTCTGTTTATAATATCTCAAGATCCACCTGTCTTCCTCACACAGTTGGGGTCTGACCTTGACGTTGAAACCAAGCATTCATAAATCGTGGAGAAGTTCTGTAAATGGTCAATACTCAGAATACGGAAACGGAAATGTTGATCCCAGATCTAAATGAGCGACAATTAAAGATGGGAAGTGTTTTACGTAGATCCGATTATAATCAGATTGAGTAAATACAGATAAAAGTTAGGTAGTGGTGGACCAAAGGATAGGGGCCTACACCACAAAAACGCAGGGCACTTTCCGCTAGCCCCCACCAGGCTGCGGTACACCCCAAATTGCCCAGGCCAGATAGGGTTAAGGATAATAGAAGCCAAAGGAAAGCTAATCTCAGTGTGTCGAAATAACCTGATGTATAGCGCCATTGATAACAGTTCTCTCTTATCTGTCACTCCTAAATCTAGACACTCTGACTGGTCCAACTGTATTGTTTTGGTATTTACAAGCCTGGGCCGTACCGTATTTAAAAACCATAGTTTCCGATTGGGTGTCACCACATGTGCCTATGATGCTGACATTTGCAAGCACACTCGCGATAAATATGCATTACAGAGTTCAGACTGACATCGCACTATTTTCCACCTTTTCTTCTTTGGCGGCAACACATGTTCAGTCAAGGATACTTTCCTGGTAACTTACGAAGGTTAATAGAAACAACAATAAAATGAAAGAAAATCAGCGAGGCTGTGGGCTTAGCGCTGGCGAGCAGACTGTTGGCTGCTTTTGCCCTTTCACTTTCACTGATTGGGTTGTTAGAAATGCTAGATTACAATAGTTTACCTATCATAAAGTTACATGTAACTGTAGAAAGGAATTCAATACTTGGCTCTCCTAAAAAATCTCACAATTCATGATATTTAGTCAGGTGGCTTAGCGAATTTACCGTTACAGAACGGATAAAAGTACGAAATTTGGCAAGTAGCTTCATCTATGCCTATTGTTCAATTGTAGCCTGCATATTTCAGGTTTTTCAAAATCCAAATCCGATAGCCGACATATATGATAAAATTTTTGGATATAGGAGACACGAGAAGGCCCCATAGTTCCAAAATAAAGGTCTTGGGATCATTGAACCTGATTTTGAACATGCATGGCAATACTTCCGATATACTACTATGAACTGCATTCATTTTTCCCGGCTCGAAAACGAATATCAATATATTGGAAATATCATGTGTCCATGATTCCGTCATTCCGTATTATTTTTGTTGTCCGGGCAATATGTTTGATAGGATGTATCGAATTGTTTCAATTGTTTTGTGGAATGGCCTTATATAGTTGAAAGTAATTTGCATTGATTTTGATGCTTCATAATTATGGCCGATGTTGCCATCTTGGATTTATTATACATGAAATATTTGTTGTCGGGGCAACATCTTCCTACACAATGAATAGTGCTTTCAAATTTGATGCGTGGCTCCATATATAAAAGAGCAAGTTTGGTATTGCTTTTCATTGAAATGATTCATCAAATATGACCACAGCCACAATATTAGATTTGTCATATATGTACATTGAATATGTGTCCGAAAAGCAAGCAGTTTCTTCCTGGTCTTTGGGTCACGGAAAAACTTGGGATGAACACCATATCAAGATATCAAGTCAGACTGCAGCAGCCCTGGTTGTTTTTGTTTTTTACTTTGGGGCTACGACAAAAAGTAGGATGACGTCCCCATGCCTCGCGCCCTCAACCCACCAGGACAGAGAGCGCTAATCGCTAAATGGCCCACCAATTCACTATCTTGACCCTGCATATCCTTCAACGAATAGCTGCGTGTTCTCTGAGGCCCTGGAAGACGAAGAATCTACTGCAGCTAGAAGAACCGAAATGCGGAGGAAGAATCGTATCTGCATGTACTGCGACCTCCTTCTGTGATACGAAACTCTTAATGTCATCTTCTCACAAGCACACTGACAAAATAACTTTCCTTCTATCTTGTTCCTTGCGTTGGACGAGTGATAGGAAGTGATAAATACATAAAAACGTTCCTGATGAAGGGACCTAAATATGGAGAGCCGAGAAAAATGCACTCTGAGGCCGACCAGAAGATAGTGCTGTCTGCACTGGAAGAGTATGTTATTGAATGGTCAAAGCGAGAAAAAATTTTAACCTATAGTACTCACTGACTGGCTGGACCCCACCAAAAACAAGATCGTTGAAACAAGCCGCCATATTAGTAGTCTTCCCCAAGCAAAACAAGTATTAAGAAACCTCAGTTCGCCATAAGTTCTATCAAATCTCCAGAGTAAATTCGTCCTAGTTCCATCAGACAAAGTTCCAAATAATATAATATTCATGTGTAAATATTACTATTACCAGGTGCTGGTTAAGGAATTGAGTATAAGTACAGCGTTGCCGAATACGTCTACTTGCTCCCAACCAGCAGGTCCTTTGGAAGATTTATTTAGCAATCACAAAACGTATTTGTGAGGTATTTGTCTTCTAACTACTCATAACGATATACCAAAGTATACTGGACTCCCAAAATGCATATATCACCATACAAAGCCAGTTTCATAGCTGGTTCTAGAAGCTGCACCACCAAGCTTATTTCAGCCCTGCTGACAAGGGTCCTTCAGGAGGTAAAAGCATTTTGGGAAAGGTATTGGGCCACTATTTCTAAAAACTCTGGCACTGGATACATGTGAATATTGAAAAACTCAAAATGTGTTACAGAAGAACTTGATGCGATAGGACAAATATCCTACAGAGATGTATCCACGTGGAATTTCTCGACTCTCTATACGGCAATCCCTCATCAAGACCTTATTGGCTGGCTTAGTTCATTAATAGTATCTGTGTCCAAGAAAACTAATCGCCGATATATTAATGTCAGAAGCCATAAAGCATTCTTTAGCTCTACCAAATACATGGGATATCATTCATGAGATGTTTCTTTATTTATAGAGTTGCCTGAATTTCTCATTAATAACATCCATGTGAAATTTGGCGACGACGAGGAGCCGCAAGGTATCGATGCTTTCAATTACATTATCATGGATAGTTTGTGCTTCGGTATATTCAGGCATCTTTTTTTAGAGTCCAACACACTAGCGACAGCACCGAGTGATGATTCTGTACAAATGGATCAATATGCCCAAATTTCTATTCAGTGGATGGAGTGGATTATGTTTAGAGCGCAATCGGAAAGGCAGTCTTTGTATATACATCACGCTTCAATTCAGTTCAATTATATTTGCACTTTACATCCATTAAGGACAGTGTACATAAACAAACTGACATTAGCATTTTAAACACATTTGCACCATATAGGTAGACGTATATGTGATAGACAGTCTCAGTTATTAGCTAGTAGAATGTTTGATGTAATTATATAGAGAATGACAATTACTTTTCCGTCAATATTTTTCTTTTACGCAACTCGAAACATGTAGATATATATTCACAAACACGAAGAGCCATCAAAGTGCTATTTGGATCAAGTATGAATTGGAATAATTGGAAGATCGGAACAAAAATATCTTGGAAAAGCTTCGTTTGCTTTTGAGTATATGAAGGACATACAAGGAGAAAATGATTCTCATCTTCAACAAGGCCTTAGTTACAAACATTGCATAGCCTTTCGGTAGCAAGATTGGATGTATTTTTATTTTCGTATCTACCCACTTCAATTTCAAGATAATGAGTACTCAATCTCACATACGTTAATTCCTTGCGTGAACTGCGTTGTTTCAAAAGTTGCAAGTTCGTAATTTCGCATCAGTTATTCATCAAAGGCAGATGTCAACAACTTTTTAACATCTAGAATTACCAGCGTCTAGTCCGTCATTCATAATCCAGCCTTCGTCCATTAGAGAATATCCGCGTCCATAATCCAAAGACCTATTCCATTTTCCACATAACAGTATTAGCACCAAATTCAAAAAGACAATCATAGTATACATAAACATAGACTTGTTTCCTGCAAGAGAGAAGCGGTCAACAGTTTTCAATGATGCCGGCAAGACATCATGATGTTCCAAAAATATCAAATCCGTATCGCTGATCAGTATTCTTAATCCATAATATTCGTTATAGAGTCGTCATCTAAAAAAAAAGATGTATCTCAGTCACGCTTTGATTGTGACTGTTCATATGAGTACCATGAGGATCTTGAAGCACATGGGTTCAAACGGCCCATAGCCCCGGGTTAAGCGGAATTAGACACAAGTTACGAAACGTAGCGCCATAGATCTTGCACGCTACGTTCGTATTTCGCTATCAGCATGCGATATGTATCGCCAAATTTGAGAAACTTTGAGTGGAGGCGCTTGGTGGAATAGCCCTGTTTTATAAGTTTCTGCAACAATGTTTTGTGACGTTGATTAAAATCATCAGAATTCGGCTGAAAGGTAAAATCGAGTCTAGAGACCAAAGTGGATAAAGTTATGTTAACAAACTAGATACAGTCGATCGAATACGATCGAGGAGGCATCCTTTTTGCATCTTTAGCCAAAAAAAACATTCATTATTTGTAAAGAGAGTAAAAACGTAAAAATTAGGAAAAACAACATTAACACGACCCCAAAAGATACCTTGAGGGAAGGCACCCACATACCAAATTTGAAAAAAAATTCGTTCAGTTGCAATTAAACCTCGGCCCACAGGTGGCGCCATGTATAGGCAGATAGGCATAAAAAAATAATCCCAACCGAGGTCTTGAGACAAGATCCCTTGACATTGGAAATAGAAAATGTTAACTTGGCCTACAGTCACCACCCATGAGCAGATCGACAAGAAAAACAATCCCAACCCATATACCAAACTTGGAAAGAATCCATTCAAGTTTTTAAAAGGTATTGTCCGGAAACTTAATTTTAAATTTGCCCCCAGGTGGCACCGTTTATAGGTGGATCGGCACGAAAAACAATGCCAAGTGAAATATTGAGGCGAGGTATCTACACACCAAATTTGGAATGAATCGGTCCAGGTTTTCAAAAGTTATTGTCTGGGAACACTTTTAACCTAGCTTTCAGGTGGCGCCACCTATACTCGAATCAACACGAAAAACAATCTCAAGCCAGATGTTGAGGCAAGGTATCCACACACCAAATTTGGAAAGAATCCTCAAGGTTTTCAAAAGTTATTGTCTGGAAATGCACTTTTAAATTGTCCCCGAGGTGGCGCCACCTAGAGGCGGATTGGTACGCAAAACAATTCCAAGCAAGATCTACAGGCAAGGGACCTACCTACCAAATACAAAAACATGGGTCTGCGCCTGATAAATCGCGATCTTTTGGGGTTGCAATTCATTGAGGGGTGGCAGTATTATACCAGTATTGTAGACTACACACATATTTCAATTTTCTGCCAAGATATATTGGATATATATGCTCAAACACAATATATGAGGGTCGGGCGGGAGCTAGTTTGGGAGATAGACGGTGGGACTCGGCGCCCTAGGGATGGGGATATGCTCTCCTTGAGGGTAGTGGTACGTGTGCTGACATGAAGGCCATAGAAACCTTCCTGTACACGAAACAACCACACTGACAACTGCATGCCATCATCTGTCAGTCTGAAGAACCACAAGGTTGAATTCAATTCAATTCAGGAAATTGATCATATGCACAGTGTACACCCAAAGTTTAGGAACTCAGTTATAATTAATATAGTAAAATACATGTATGGACACAAATGGTACGTGCAAAAGTTTTAGGATAAATCATATGATAGCAAAATTGAAGGAAATTGGGTCCTTCATTTAAGGTGACACGAAATTCAAACCTAACAGGGATTCGGTACTCCAGTTACTCGGTTACTCGGTTATTTCATATTATACTTCTGAAATAAAATACGGTTCATGCAAAAGCTTCAGGGTCAATCATATGATGTAGAACTCAATTATTTGATAGCAAAATTGAGGAAAATGGGGTCCTTCATAAAGGCGTCACGAAATGCAAAACTAACGGGAGTTCAGCACTGCGGGAATCCCCACCGATTATTGTACATCTGAAATACTATCATCAACGTATTATTAATTACTATAAAGAAATATACTGTAGGTGATTCGGCATGTGTGTGTGTATAAACAATGTACACTGCATCTCATACCTTAGGTTAGTCACAACACATATAAGGGAAGTGGGAAGAGGTGCCGACATACTGACAGAGCCACATGACTTCACAGTATAGTCTTCTGGTTAAGCTATTCTAAAGCACATACCATGAATCTATCATATGAGGCTGAAAAGCTGTGTAACACTTGGTGCCCCAGGGGTGGTAAGGGCATAGGTTGAATAAGGGCATAGGTTGAATAAGTGTAGCATTATATAATTTTCCCGGAATATATGAGAATTGGGGGGATGGTGAGGGGCAGGAGGGGCTTATTTCAAGAGACATAGCGTGGGACCGAGAAGCTGTGGACAGGGACAGTTTTCAAAAGTCCAAAACCACTTTCTTGGACAAGCACAGGAACAAGAACTGCAAATAGAGCATGTTATTCTATGGTGGTATGTTGCAACCATATTTAGGTCCAGTGACGTCACACTGCCTTAATATATATTTCAAACTTTGTATGCACTTTCCAATGCTTGATTCAAGCTTAAGGTGTGTATACTTTGAATTTCAGCACAGACTCACTGTTCCAATGTGCGAATTTTGTTTCTTTTCAATGATTTCATTCGCAGACAAAGTTGGATAGCGCTCGTCAGTATGTGTGTGTAGCTGTCTGCAGCAGTGTTCATCCTTAGCATCGTCGGCATAACACTGCATACAGCAGTGTTCATCCTTAGCATCGTCGGCATAACACTGCATACAGCAGTGTTCATCCTTAGCATCGTCGGCATAACACTGCATACAGCAGTGTTCATCCTTAGCATCGTCGGCATAACACTGCATACAGCAGTGTTCATCCTTAGCATCGTCGGCATAACACTGCATACAGTAGTGTTCATCCTTAGCATCGTCGGCATGACACTGCATACCGCAGTGTTCATCCTTAGCATCGTCGGCATAACACTGCATAATGAAATGTTTACACAACTGCTGGTTATCATCATTCGATAGATTACTTTGAAACAGAGGATGGGAAGTTTCATCCTATATAAACTTGTTTGCCTTATTCTGTGATTTGACTTGATGAGGACTAGAGTCACATACCAAAGTTTGTTTAATCTTAGACTTTGTAAGCTTATCCATAGAGATTATTAATTCTAGAGAACAACGGTCTGAGAGAAATGTTAATGGATTCACTCTCATTGTGTAGATTGAAGGAAATAATGTTAGTTTTGTAATGATATAATCAACAGTGCTATGTCCAATCCAGTTGAAGCACGTCAAACTCCCCAAGATATCTCCTAGACATCTGCCATTGAGAATGATCATATTGGTACTTCTACAAAGATCAATAAGTGATCTACCTAAGTGATCTTATTCTGGAATCTGTATTAGTTTTCTGTATGAGTTTTAAGAAAATGTGGTGGAATATTGGTAGAGTGCAAATCGGGTAAAGAGGAGTGCGTATAGTTTCCATCATCACTAACATAGTCTTGAAGCATTCCAGTTCTAGAATTAAAATCTGCGCGAATTATGATATCGCCTTTAGTCTGGAATATAGATATATCATTCTCTAAAGTTGAGAACGGATCAAATGGGATTCTAAAATCTTGATTATTTCTGTGTACATGCCTACAGACAGTCCTGATAACATGGATTATTTTATTGATTACCTTGGTAAAATCAAAGCTATCATCGACGATTCAGACATACCAAACGTCATGATTATTGGAGACTGGAATGCTGACCCGACCGCTGCTTTTGGCCGGGAATTGGCCAAATTCTGTGATAATTCTGATTTGAGTATATGTGATGTTGAACAGCTCCCATCCTCCACTTATACTTATGTTAGTGAAGCCCATTCTTCCGCGTCATGGCTTGATCATTGTGTGTGCTCCGATCACGTTAGTCAATCTATTGTATCTATGGCTGTCCATTATGAATATATCACTTCTGATCATCGTCCGTTGGCATTAGCTCTCCAATGGCAGTCCTTACCTCGACTGGCCGCTGATAAAACGGATTTCAAGTACGCTTATATTGATTGGAATAATTTGTCAGATGGTGAAATTAATAAATAATGGCTGCCACTGATTGCTCCTTGGGTAATATTGTTATACCGTCTGAAGCTATTTTATGTACTGGCCATGATTGTAATGCACACTGTGATATTCTTAATCAGTACTATAGTGATATTGTGTCCGCATTGTGTTCGGCAGGTGAGGAAACACTCGCGAAGCCTGAAACTAGTAATAATTTTGTTGTTCCTGGCTGGAATGATCTTGTCAGTGACCTCCACGCGCATGCGCGTATGGCTTTTTTACTTTGGCGGGAACACGGCAGTCCAAGAAGTGGCCCCGTATCTGATTATATGCAGCGCACTAGGCGACAATTCAAGTATGCGTTACGAGCCTGTAAGCGTAACGAAGCTTCTTTGCGCGCTGATAAAATGGCACAAGCCTTCTCTGTAATAACTCTGATGGTTTCTGGAAGGAAGTAAGAGCTGCCAATTCTAAATGTATGTTACTGCCTTGTAAAGTCGATAAAACTGAGGATGAAACGGACATTGCGTCCCTATGGAGAAATACATTTGACACCCTCCTTAGTTCTGTCCGTAGTAGTGATTGTAAATCAGAGGTTTTGGAAACACTCTCGCAACCTAGACATGTTGTCACCAATGTTACATCCGTAGAAGTTGTCCATGATATTGTTAAAAACCTGACAAAGTGTAAGTCGCCAGGTCCTGATGGACTTTGCGCTGAGCATCTGCTTTATGCTTCTCCTATTCTAATGTATCACCTGACATTCTGTATTAATGCTTTATTTTCCCATGGATTCCTTCCGAGTGCCTTAACATATGTTGTTATTACTCCTATCGTCAAAAATAAATCAGGAGACATAACGAGTTCTGACAATTATAGACCTATCGCCATAGCTACAGTGGTCTCTAAACTGATTGAAATCATTATTCTGAGTAAATGTCAAAATGTTTTCCATACTACTGATTATCAGTTTGGGTTCAAACCTGGCAGGTCCACCGACCAGTGTATTTATGTATTGAACGAGGTAGTGTCTTTTTATTGTGCCCACGGTAGTCCGATATTTGTATTTTTTCTTGATGCCAGTTTTAAAAGATGATTGATGATGGTCGAGATGATGAAGATGAGAGGCGCTCGCTGTTACAGTCTAAGACCTTATGAAATGGAAGGAATCCAGAATAAGTCACAATATAGAGCTGTACAGTTTATTGCCGGGCTGGAATGATTCTCTTTATACATATACAAGAACAATACACACAATTCATTAAGAAATATAATGTTAGATACGCAAATACAATTAACAGAATACCGGTAGAATAAATTACCAACGTAATATATCGTATAGAACATATTACAATATATAAGCAATATACAAATAACATGAATAAGTTGAAACAGAAGAAAGTTTTACATATTACTAAATCTGAACGTTAAACAGGAAAAGTGCATAATTTGAACAATTAATTACAGAGATATATGAACAAAACTTCAGCAAACCACTCACCTTATGAAATGGAAGGAATCCAGAATAAGTCACAATATAGAGCTGTACAGTTTATTGCCGGGCTGGAATGATTAACGATCCATTCCCAGCCCGCAGTATTTATGCAGCTCCATATCGGACTTAATCCTGGATACCAAACATTCAATCTCCTTGGAGGTGGTTTGCACTTCCTGTGACGTATACAAATTACTTGCCCATTCAGAGAAGTTCGCGTCTAATCTACGGCAAGTGATTATCGCGAATAGCGGCTTAACAGGGCCATTGTACCGTGCCGGGCGATCGTCCGTTAATCCGATCATATTGCCGGAGTATCGGTAGGTCTACATTCTAACCTATCGCACAAGGGCATTTTAAGTCTCATATATACGTGTTTAATATACGTAAACTGGATAGGTGAAATTCTAATTACAACAATAAAATATATAATGTACAAACATCAATCAAACCGCTATTGAAACTAAAATATTAAGGAGCCGGCAAATATGAAGTATAACATCTCCCTCTGGCTCCACGAGTTTCGACCTCGAAACTTTTTCATGACCTCGGGAGAATATAAAATGTATAATAATAACGAAGAGGCAACGCGCGAGTTTCCTTTAGCTTACAAAAACCATCTCAATACAAAATTCAACCTTAGAAATTAAACGATACAGATATCACTCAACTTGACGTGCCGTTTAAGCCGTTTAGACATGGCCACGTATCTCAGAAATCAGTGAAAGTATGTAAAAGAAACAAAAAAACAAACACATTATATACACAAGCCCAGACTATGTTCAAATTATCAGTTATATGCATAGCTTTATACTCAGCTCGTTCTTATTCAAGGCAAAACCGTGGTCAAGAGACAATAATTATATACAAACATGTAGACGCACCGTAGACAATATGACATATAAAAAGATCAGATCTCATAATAACTATAATCAGAAGAACATAATGTACTCTGTCAACTGTGGTATCTCACGATGTAATATCCTTTTAATATGCAAACTGATGTGTGGTTGTTGGAGGTGTTGATGGAGTGTCAATTTGTAGGACACGAGTAAAGTACTTGGAAATGCAAACTGCAGGTAAAAATGGCAAGTAAACCTATCAGCGACAATCCTACAAAACAACAAGACGGAAACAGCCAACCATAATAGTTTCCATAATGTAAGATCACGTTCATCTTACTAGCACTAATAATTAATCGGGCTTACTATAGATGACTGTAACCATGAGGGTGTTTTGAAGTGACGTGAACGATAGACATTGCCCTTATAGTACCTGGCAGGGAGGTGAAGTAAATGAATTATCTTCACTTGAAACATACTCTATGTTTGTTTCGTTTCTTTGCCTTTCCAGACCAAGTGCGCTTCAGATGAAATTCTTCCTTCATTGCATCTTTAATGTTGTCTTCTGGCTCCCAAGTGGTGCCAGAGTAGCCTTCCCATTTGATCTGATATTGTTTCTTGCCTTGTCTTACTCTAGCACGAAGAATTTTCTCAACAATCCATTCCGTGGAATCTGCGGTCTTAGCTTGTGTTTTTGTGTTATTTGTATCCGTGCTTATTGGAAGTGGTTTGGGCACAATGGCTGTGGAGCCGTCGTGACGAGCCACATACGGCTTCAAACGATTGGCATGTACAACACTTTTGTGTGGTACATCATCTTTGCATCTATGTAATTTGTAATTATTGTCTCGAGAATTGACGACATAATACGGACCTTGCCATTTCTGATGTAATTTAGACGATAATCCTTGAGGAACTTTGGGATTATGCAACAAAACTTTGTCTCCCGTTTGAAATGTTGGGTTCGCAGCTTTTTTATCGTGTCTTTCTTTGCTTTTGACCTATGCTTTTTCAACGTTCTCTTTTGCGATTTTATGCACAATCTTCAAATTAGACAAAAGTTGTTCTACATGAGTTTTGGCATCTCGACTGAGGTTTTCCTTGGGGACAAGTGACACGTCGAAGGGAACGTGCATTTCTCTTGCAAACAGCATATGATAGGGGGAGTATTCTGTGGATTGTGTACATGGAGACATGCGGAAGGCCATCATGATACCTGGTAGAAGATCAGGCCACCCTGCTTGGTTTTCAGGCAGATATGCTCTAAGAGATTGGGCAATGGTACTATGTTGTCTCTCGCAAGCTGAGTTTGTTTGTGGATGATAACTACTGGTGAAGTGCCTTGTAACATTGAAAACTTCACAAACTGATGTCACCAATTTTGACAGGAAGTTTTGTCCTCTGTCCGAAACTAACGTATGGGGTGCCCCATAACGCGTGAAAATTTCCCTGTATAAGACTTGGGCTATTTCTTTTGAGGATTGTGTTTTCAAGGGAAATGCCTCTGGCCATCTAGAAAAACTATCAGAAACTAACAAAATGTGTTCATATCCTTCTGGCGTCTTAATGAGCGGTCCCAAGATATCCACGTGCCAACGATGAAATACTGGTTCGATTTGGAGATTTGTTAGTGGGGCTGGTTTCGAGCGCCTGTTTGTTTTTGATCTCTGACAGGCGTCACACGATTGAATGTAATTCTTAATTTCTTGTGCCATCTGTGGCCAGTAATACTTAAGTTTCAAGGAGGAGTATGTGCGATCATAACCCAGATGTGCACCACCAGCAGGTGCATCATGAAATGAGCAGATAGCTTCTTTGCGAGCGCAACGTGGTAGCGCAATTTGACGAATAATGCGCTGTTCAAGGGGTATGCTCTTGGTCCTGGGATGAAATAAGTGATATAGAACATCATCAACAACTTCAAAGTATTGTGACTCGTACACGAGTTTTCGAGCTTCCTTATCATTTGAAGGGAGTGTGCCGAATTTGAAATATTGATACATAAATTTGAAATCGGGGCATTCTTTCTGCAAGGAAGGCAAGTCACCGCCTTTTGGGACGGCCGTGGGAGCATCAGAATTGAGGGTTGCAACTGTGGGAGCTTCCGGCAACCCGTAAAAGAATGTGATTTCCGTCTCCTTACCCTTGATATTCTCATGATCTTCATCGTGCAAATTATCTACTTGGTAGGGAGCAGAGCAGCTGGGCTCTGTCAATGGAGGAATGTCCTCCAGTTTCTGAGAAGGGAGTGGTGATGAGACAAATAAAATTTCTACCTTGCTACGTTGCACTGATTCTGGGGGATAGACTCGACGAGATAAGGCATCGGCGTTGCCATGGTGTTTGCCTTTTTTGTGAACGACCTCAAAGTCATAACCTTGAAGCAGTATTGCCCATCTAGCTAAACGTCCGGTAGATTGTTTAATCTTACTGATGGATTTTAAAGCTTCATGGTCGGTAATTACCGTAAACCTGTTGTTTGCCAGGTAAACATGGTAATTTTTAATACCTTCTAAGACGCCCAAGCATTCACGTTCCGAGATAGACCATTTCCTTTCATCTCTGCCTAAAGACCTGCCACCGTACGCTATGACTCTTTCTTTTCCGTCAGAAGCCATCTGACCTAGAATATAGCTAATAGCTGTACCGGAAGCGTCAGTGGAGAGTATGAATGGTTTATCCATCTGGGGATATGCTAGGACTGGGGCCGTAACAAGCGCTTGCTTAAGGGTATCAAAGCTCTTTTGGCAGACATCGTTCCATGTGAAAGAAACATTTTTCTGAAGGAGTGAGTTCAGAGGTGCTGCGATCATGCTGTAATGAGACACAAATTTGCGGTAGTAGTTGCAAAGGCCTAGAAAACTACGGACATCGTGTTGATTCTGTGGGATGGGATAGGAGCTTACCACATCAGTTTTGGAGGAGTCTACCGATATACCGGATTTGGAGATAACATGTCCCAAGTACGCGACTTTTTCCACCGCAAAATGACATTTTGTAGGCTGAAGCTTCAGATTAGCTTCTCTCAGACTCTTGAAGACTTGACGTAAGTGCCCTATATGCTCTTCAAAGTCTTTTGAAAAGATTAGAATGTCATCCACATAGCATAGAACTGAATGGAACTGTAGTTTACGTAGGGTAGACGTAATCATTTGCTGAAAGCTGGCAGGGGCGTTTTTCAAACCGAATGGCATCCGCTTCCATTCATACACACCACTATGAGTGACAAAGGCTGACTTGTGTCGTGTTGTTTCATCCATTGGAATTTGCCAGAATCCAGATGCCAAATCTAACGTTGTAAATATTTGGGCTTGACTTTGGCCAAGACAATCGGCAACATCTTCAAATCGTGGCAAGGGAAAGGACTGGGCATTGGTGATATGATTAAGCTTACGATAATCGACAGCAAAGCGATATTCACCATTTTTCTTTTTCACCATTACCACCGGAGATTGCCAGAATGAATCTGACGGCAGTATGATATCGTTTTTCAACATATCAGTTACTTTTTCGTCAATTGCCTCCTTAATGTTTGGTGGCTGTCTATAGAATCTTTGGCAAACCGGTGGTGCGTCACCTGTGTCAATTACATGTGGACGCACATTTCCAGCACTCAGTTCTGACAAATCGGCAGCAAATACATCTCTATTTTGCTGCAGAAAGTTGTCTAGATATGACCTTTGTTGACCCGTAAGGTCAGATTTCGACAAATCAAATGATAATTTGGATGAAGATTGGAAAGCCGCAGCAGAGTTGACGTGTGCAATATTGCCTTTATCTGCAAGACTACCATGCGATACATCTTCAAGTACTTGGACGCTTTCAAGGTCGATATCACAAACTGCAGCGATAGGTTTGTTAGCAGATAATGAGATAGGACAGCGTGTTGGATTACATACTCGGAAAGCTGCTTGCTTTGCGAGCACTATACATTTTGCACCCATGAGATTCAATGAATTCAAGGTTTGGAGTGGTTCTAATAGGACTGTCCCTTTGTTTTCTTTCTTGGAAATCCGAACTGGCACTAACATTTCAGAGTTGGGAGGGATTTCTACTGGGAACTTCGTAAAAGCCACTCCAGATGATGGGTGTGTTAACATCACTTTAACTTGTCCATCAGGCAAGTGGACTGTTTTTGTTTCCAAATTAACCTTCATGTTGTACTTTTCAAGGAAATCATAGCCTAAAATGAGGGGATGGTGAAGTTGTGCAAATACTTGGTATGTAAATGGCACATTAACGCCACTTATGGTAATAGGCAAATCAACAGAACCCTTGACAGCTATTGTGTTTCCACTGACACCTACTACGCGAGAAATATGAGATGGTTGAAGAGCTGATGTATTGATTCCAACTTTGTGTAGGACTGACTGACATATGCAGGACACAGATGCTCCCGTATCCACTAAAGCACTAAAACGTTTACCATTGATGGTTACGGAAATGGTATTTTTCGTGAGTGGGGCGATAAGATTAATCTCTGAAGAATGGGATGGCAACTGAGCATTATGATGATGTGAATATTTTTGCCTGCCCAAAGGTTTGCTCTGTCCCTTGACAGGGGCGCACCGCTAATATTGTTGCGATGCAGACTTTTGCGGACAGCATTTAACATAATGGCCATAAAGTCCACAAAAATTGCACTGTCTAGTCAGTGCAGGACACGATGCATTAATGTGTGTTTGATATCCACAGGAGGGACAGACTACATTACCTTCTGATGAGTATGGCATTTGTGGGCGCAACATGGCTGGAACTCGGTCCCTGGGAAAATGTTGGGGACTGCGCTGTGATGGCTGTCGTTGTTGCGTGAAATAACTTGTCTGTGGTCTTTGGGCAGAGCGGTACTGGCTTGGGTGATTGAACCTGGGTCCATGGTTATAGCGTGCTATCGGCCTTGGTTGATATGTCTGTAACATAGCCGGATAAACTGGAGCGGTCATATTAACCGACTCGAATTTCGCATTTATGGTCTCCACTAACCGAGTTTCCATAGCAGCAATTGCATCTGTAGTTGGCGTAGAATTGTCTTTGACTGCTTGTTCCGCTAAATTTGTGGCTTGAACCAAGTCCGATATGGTTTTTGGATTTTGAATTGTAACGAATGATCGGACGTTAGGTAAACAGTTAGCCTTAGCTAAGTTCACCGTCTGCTCATCAGAAAGGTTAGCGTCCCGAGCTTTACGCAAGAAACGGCCAATAAAGTCTTGTGTTTTCTCACCAACAAGTTGCTTCGTAGTATAAATTTCTGTCGGGTCGGCATTATCATTAAATTGTTGCAGAAATAATGGTTTGATGTCCTCTATTTTTTGTCTTTGGTCGGCTGAAAGGTTATGAAACCAGATTTCTGCCGACCCACCCAAGTGTAGAGCGAAACTGGAAACCGCTTGCTTGTCGTCGTATTTTAATAAAGTCGCAAATTGTACAAATTTTGCGAACCATGACCGCGCATGCTCAGAAGCGTCTCCGCTGAATGTATTTAATTTGACCATGCTGTGACTAAATTCGCTGGAAACTTCACAGGAAAAGTCTAGTGATTCTTCGCTGTCGGTTCTTGCCAGGCTCGGCGTGTTTTCCTGAACTGGTAGCGGTCCTTTGCTTCGTAGTGGATAGTTGTTTGGCTGACTCATGTGGGGATTGCTTGCAGCGAAGAGGTACGGGATAGACCCTTTTTCCACCAAGTTTTAAAAGATGATTGATGATGGTCGAGATGATGAAGATGAGAGGCGCTCGCTGTTACAGTCTAAGACCTTATGAAATGGAAGGAATCCAGAATAAGTCACAATATAGAGCTGTACAGTTTATTGCCGGGCTGGAATGATTCTCTTTATACATATACAAGAACAATACACACAATTCATTAAGAAATATAATGTTAGATACGCAAATACAATTAACAGAATACCGGTAGAATAAATTACCAACGTAATATATCGTATAGAACATATTACAATATATAAGCAATATACAAATAACATGAATAAGTTGAAACAGAAGAAAGTTTTACATATTACTAAATCTGAACGTTAAACAGGAAAAGTGCATAATTTGAACAATTAATTACAGAGATATATGAACAAAACTTCAGCAAACCACTCACCTTATGAAATGGAAGGAATCCAGAATAAGTCACAATATAGAGCTGTACAGTTTATTGCCGGGCTGGAATGATTAACGATCCATTCCCAGCCCGCAGTATTTATGCAGCTCCATATCGGACTTAATCCTGGATACCAAACATTCAATCTCCTTGGAGGTGGTTTGCACTTCCTGTGACGTATACAAATTACTTGCCCATTCAGAGAAGTTCGCGTCTAATCTACGGCAAGTGATTATCGCGAATAGCGGCTTAACAGGGCCATTGTACCGTGCCGGGCGATCGTCCGTTAATCCGATCATATTGCCGGAGTATCGGTAGGTCTACATTCTAACCTATTGCACAAGGGCATTTTAAGTCTCATATATACGTGTTTAATATACGTAAACTGGATAGGTGAAATTCTAATTACAACAATAAAATATATAATGTACAAACATCAATCAAACCGCTATTGAAACTAAAATATTAAGGAGCCGGCAAATATGAAGTATAACACCAGTAAGGCGTTCGACCGCGTTAATCACTGGACTTTACTTAAGAAACTGATTAATCGAGGTGTACCCCTATATATAGTAAATTTACTGCTTGTATGGCTTAAGAGTCAACTATTTTCCGTCAAATGGGGTTCGGTTTACTCTGAGACATTTGGCGCTTGTAATGGTGTACGACAGGGTGGAATACTTTCCCCGTCACTCTTTGCTATTTACATACATGAACTTGATGTAGCTCTCTCAGAGGCCAATGTAGGCTGTAACCTTGCTGGTGTATTTATGAACCATCTTATTTATGCTGATGACTTATGTCTCATTTGCCCATCGGCCAAAGCTCTGCAGGCTCTTTTACAAATATGCGAAACGTACTCTATTTCTCATGACATTCTTTTTAACACTAAGAAAAGCGTTTGTGTTGTTGTTAAACCAAAACGCTATAAGAACTTCACACCTCCTGTATTACGCTTATGTGGTAATCGCTTAGACTTTGTTAATTCTTATATATACTTAGGACATGTTATTACTGAAGATCTGTCCGATGATCAGGATATCGAATGTCAGAAACGTAAACTATGCATCAGGGTCAATGTTCTCTTAAGAAAGTTCACAGCATGTACCGAACTTGTAAAAAAGGGTTTGTTTCGTTCATACTGCTGCAATATTTACTGCTGTCAGCTTTGGTGCTCTTACAGCAAGAAAGGTCTCAACAAATTGAGAGTTACTGACAACAACTCGTTCAGGTGGCTCATGTGTTATAGACGTGACTGTAGCGCAAGCTACATGTTTGTGATCAATCGCATTCCGTCTTTTGGCGAGTTAATACGAAAATCCGTTTTTCGGTTCAAGCAAAGGCTAACTGATTGTGACAATGTTATAATTTGTAGATTGCTTAACTGTGATGTTTATTTCTCGTCAAAGCTAGAAGCCAAATGGTCAGAAATTTTGCACTAGTGCTCCACATGTAAATAACTTTGGTGTAATCTGTATGGACGCCCGTTCAGTCTGAAATAAAACTATTATTATTATATTATTATTATTTAGGCCAGATAGGCGAGTTACTAGGTGGGATGTAGGTAATGCAGACAAAATAATCACTACTACTATTTAAACATTCTCTTTTAAGTTTTGCCCACATTACATCACCAAAGGGAGTTCTTTCAACTGTAACTGTACCAGCATGTTTCCTTATACAAAAAGAGAATACCGCCTCTAAAAGTCTCATCAGGGTTGTCTCCCTTCCGCCAACAACTTACACTACAAAAACCAGGAATAAATTTGCTATAATAATCCTTTGTTGTGGATTCTTCAATAAGCTAAGAATCTGAAAGACCAATCAAATCGTAATTGCTGATACATCTGGGGACTGTTCTTTTGATTTCATATTTGATAAGTTTGAATCTACTCCTTGAGTATTCCAGAACAAAAAAAATCATGCATCATTCCGGACATCTAGTTAGGTATATATAATTATCTGATTGAAAATGGGACAAGTCTCTGATATATATGTAAAGTACATTATTTTATATTTTATCAACACACTATGGCTACCATTCTATAATCCACTCGAACCAGACGAGCAAGTATATATCTATTGGTTAGAGGATCATTCAAATATTGATATAAAATTTGGAGGCTGAAAATGAATTACATATACTAATTCATCTATAGCAGTTTTTTCATGTTATATGATCTACATGTAATCTACTTAATCATGTCCATTCTATAATCCACCCGAACTTAAAGTATGTATGTATACATAATGATCAAGTGGTCAGAAAATATTCGGAAGTTGTGGATGAATTACGTATACAACTACTATAATGAAGTAGAGAAAAAGAAATTAAAATATCAGATTCATTAGGTTCATTTGCATAATCAATCATGTCAGTGTTCATGGCTTACATCACTGGGGGAACATTGTTTCCCATATATGGTAGGTATTGTGGAAACCATGGCGAACGGACAGGTAGGGGAAACATGGGTGGCGCACCCAATAACTGCTCTGTCACAATTGATGTAGATAATCTGGGTTCGCAGTTTTCCCAACTGCTTCAGGTAGTGCATAGGAAATTTCAAAAAGCATCGGTTTTCTATCTGCCTTTGCTTTCGCGACGAGGCAGAGCACCGTCACCATAATGACAGGATTAACACACTGAATGTCATCATCCGAAATCACTGTACCGCTGACTGGGTATTCAGCGGTGACTGTCATCTATACGAGGATGATGCGCATCTCAACGACAAAAGCGTAGCACTGCTGTTGAGATCTATTAAATTCCATGTCTACCGTCTGAATCGTCGTCAGATGCCTCGGTCTTCTAAATCAAGTACTATCCTTCATGACGGTAAAACTAGACTTAAACATACCAGCTCTGATGAAACCGAGGAAGCCGGTGCTACTGGGTGTACAGGGCGGTCCGCGGCTGATACTGCTAGTATTAGTAATGCGGGTATTGTAGGTAATCAACCATGTGATCAACCATCCATCGCCATCTCAACTATTGGTAATGTTTCTTCCGTAGGCAGTCAATTGGGGGGAGCAGCCTCAGGTTACTAATAAAGCATAGTTACTCATCCACGTCCATGTGTTCTAACACCTTAGAATTTATTCACGACCCAGTCTATAGTATGATGTCACCTATTGGGTTTGAACAGATAGGAGATTACCCACGCCAGTCTTCACATCTGCAAATACCTCCAATGATGAACATGTTATCAAATTCATATTCAGTGAATAGGGATCCAACAAGGAGTGAAACTGAATTTGTTTCCTGGTGAATATCCTGCGTTTCGATGTACATCAGCTAACTTAGCGCCTGGTATTGGTCTACTGCGACTATCGCCACGGTAATCTAGTTTTTTTCTGTCGGACTTTGTTGATCAAGGAGCCGATTGACTGTGTTTAGTTTGGCATTCCCACCTGGACTTTTGGTGCACCCCTGTTCACTGAATATGAATTTGATAACATGTTCATCATTGGAGGTATTTGCAGATGTGAAGACTGGGGTGGATACTCTCCTTTCTGTTCAAACCCTGGAGGTGGCATCATACTATACACTGGGCCGTGACTAAATCCTAAGGTGTTAGAACACATGGACGGGATGACTGTCCATTATCAGCAACCGGAGGCTGCCCGCCCCCAGTTGACTACCTACAGAAGAAACATTACCAATAGTTGAGATGGCGACAGATGGTTGACCACATGGTTGATAACCTACAATACTCCCATCACTGAACACTGTATCGCACTCAATGAAATGTACCCAGGCACTGGTACAGTGATTTCGGATGATGACATTCAGTGTGCTAATCCTATCATTATAGTGATGTGCTATGCCTCGCCGCGAAAGCAAAGACAGATAGAATACAAGCGTCTAGTCCGTCATTCATAATTCAGCCGTCGTCCATTAAAGAATATCCGCGTCCATAATCCAAAGACCTATTCCATATCCATATAACAGTATTAGCACCAAATTCGAAAAAGACAATCATAGTATACATAAACATAGGCTAGTTTCCTGCAAGAGAGAAGCGGTCAACAGTTTTCAATGATGCCGACAAGACATCATGATGTTCCAAAGATATAAAATCCGTATCGCTGATCAGTTTTCTTAATCCATAATAATCGTTCTAAAGTCGTTATCTAGAGAATGATGTATCTCAGTCACGCTTTGATTGTGCCTGTCCACATGAGCACCCTGGGTTCATACGGCCCCTAGCCCCGGATTAAGCGGAATTAGATACAAGTTACGAAACGTAACGCCGTAGATTTTTCCCGCTACGCTCGTATTTGGCTATCAGCATGCGATTTGTATCGCCAAAATGGAGAAACTTTGACTGGAGGCGCTTGGTGGTATAGCCCTGGTTGATAGGTTTCTGCAACAATGTTTTGTGACGTTGATTAAAATCGTCACGTTTAACACAGTATCTAGCAATTGCTACTAGGCGAGATATGTATACGCCATATGCAGGTCCCACTGGAATATTACTGTCCAGAAAGGGATATCTTACGATGTCGACATTGCAATCTTCTTTCTTGTCATCAAGTCGACGAGAGAGAAGGCCCGTTTCATTTTTATAGAGATATAGGTCTACATATGATGTGCCTGTAGGGCTATCTGTAATTTCCTTCGAATTCAGTGAAGGTGGATATATATCCTCCACTGTGACATTTACATCGCGATTGTCCACAGCGAGAAGATCGTCTATATAGCGTTTGATGAATGAGAAGGTACTGGCTTTGAATGGGTAGGTTTATGAAAGTGCCTGCATATAGCCATATTTATAAGAGAGCAGATATAGGTCAGCCAACAGGGGTGCACATTTAGTACCCATTGGAATTACAAGCGTCTAGTCCGTCATTCATAATCCAGCCGTCGTCCATTAGAGAATATCCGCGTCCATAATCCAAAGACCTATTCCATTTTCCACATAACAGTATTAGCACCAAATTCAAAAGGGCAATCATAGTATACATAAACCTAGGCTTGTTTCCTGCAAGAGAGAAGCGGTCAATAGTTTTCAATGATGCCGGCAAGACATCATGATGTTCCAAAAATATCAAATCCGTATCGCTGATCAGTATTCTTAATCCATAATATTCGTTACAGAGTCGTCATCTAAAAAAGATGTATCTCAGTCACGCTTTGATTGTGACTGTTCATATGAGCACCATGAGGATCTTGAAGTACATGGGTTCATACGGCCCCTAGCCCCGGGTTAAGCGGAATTAGACACAAGTTACGAAACGTAGCGCCATAGATCTTGCACGCTACGTTCGTATTTTGCTATCAGCATGCGATATGTATCGCCAAATTTGAGAAACTTTGAGTGGAGGCGCTTGGTGGAATAGCCCTGTTTTATAAGTTTCAGCAACAATGTTTTGTGACGTTGATTAAAATCATCACATTTAACACAGGATCTAGCAAATGCTACTAAGCGAGATATGTATACGCCATATGCAGGTCCCACTGGAATATTACTGTCCAGAAAGGGATAGTTTACGATATCGAAATTGTAATCATCTCTTTGTCATAAAGTCGACGCGAGAGAATGCCCGCTTCATTTTTATAGAGATATAGATCTAAATATGATGTGCCTGTAGGGCTGTCTGTAGTTTCCTTCAAATCCAGTGAAGGTGGATATATATCCTTCACCGCGTCATTTATATAGCGATTATCCACAGCGAGAAGATCGTCTATATAGCGTTTGGTGAATGAGAAGGAACGGGCTTTGAATGGATCGGTTTTTGAAAGCGCCTGCATATAGTCATATTCATAAGACAACAGATACAGGTCAGCCAACAGGGGTGCACAATTAGTACCCATTGGAATACCTATATGCTGCTGATATATTGTGTTGCCAAATTTCACATAGATATTTTTAATGAGAAATTCAAGCAACTCTATAAACAAAGAAACATCCCATGAATGATATCTCTTGTATGTAGTCGACCTAAAGAATGCTTTATGGCTTCCGACATTAGTCGAGAAATCCCATGTGGATACATGTCTGTACGGTATGTGACCTTTAGCATCAAGCTCTTCCGTAAGACATTTTGAGTTTTTCAATATCCACATACATTCAACGCCAGAGTTCTTAGAAATAGTGGCGCAATACCTTTCCCAAAATGCTTTTACCTCCTGAAGGGCCCTCGTCAATAGGGTTGAAAGAAGCTTGGTGGTGCAGCTTCTAGAACCAGCTATGAATCTAGCTTTGTATGGTGATTTATGCATTTTGGGAGTCCAGTATATTTTTGGTATGTCGTTATGATTGGTTGGAAGACAAATACCTCTTTCCCTGAGAAACTTTTTGTGATTGTTAAATAAATCTTCCAGAGTAAATGCAGTTTGGGAGTAAGTAGACGTATTTGATGAAGATATGTCTACACTCAATTCTTTAACCAGCACCTGGTATTAGTAATATTTACATATGAATATTATATTATTCGGAGCTTTGTCTGCTGGGACTATGACGAATTTACTCTGGAAATTTGCTAGAACTTCTTGCGAATTGAGGTTTCTCAGAACTTGTTTTGCTTGGGGAAGAGTACTTCTGTCAATATGGCGGATTGTTTCAACGACCTTGCTCTTGGTGAGGTCCAGCCAATCAGCGAGTACTGTAGGTTCAACTTTTTCTCGCTTAGACCAATCAATAACGTACTGTTCCAATGCAGACAGGACTATCTTCTGGTCGGCCTTCAGATTTATTCTTCTTGGCTCTCTATATTTAGGTCCTTTCATCAGGAGTAATTTCAGATCCTTATCACTCACCACATCAAGGTCACCAGTCACAATATGTTTGCATGGTGTATAGATAAAGTTCGACAATTCACAATCACAACTATAGCCTCCTGACGTGTATAAGTTCCAGTCAAACTCCTGGACAGCATTGGAGTAATTGAATATTTTGGTGGCTATAGATTTAGTGTACTTATATGAAATGCAAGGAGGTTCTGTGAACTTAAAATAGTTTGGTACAGCGTTGCGTACCTCTGGATCATTCAGGATTCGAGGTAAATTAATGATGTCCAGTCCTTTATCTAAGTAGTTGAGTTTCAAGAAATTACAACACATATAAGGGAAGTGGGAAGAGGTGCCGACATACTGACTGCGTCACATGACTTCACAGAATAGTCTTCTGGTTAACCTTTTCTAAAGCACATGCCAAGAATCTAACGATTCATGATATGTGTTGTATCTCAGGTACGCTTTTGTTGTACCTGTTCATGTGGCAACTTGGATGATATGACCACACGGCCCCTAGCACCGGCATAAGCGGTATTAGATACAAATCTAGAGAGCTATGATGGAAATGCTCTGACAACTCGTATACTGGTAATTGGTGAGCTGTTTCGCTGTGACAACTCGTACATTGAAGATTGGTGAGCTGTATCGTCGTCAGATGTAAATGACGGCAATTAACACAAAAGACTAGTCTGTAAGGCCCGATGTCGACCCAGCATCAACTTCCCACAAATGCCAACATATATCAAAGACCAAAAGGTCTGTACAGGGGGCGGGCCTCGGGGACGAAACGTCCACCAGCAGAATCTCGCCATATACAGGAAAAAAATTACAACACATATAAGGGAAGTGAAGAGGTGCCGACATACTGACTGCGTCACATGACTTCACAGAATAGTCTTCTGGTTAACCTATTCTAAAGCACATACCAAGAATCTAACGATTCGTGATGTGTTGCATCTCAGGTGGCGCTTATTGTACCTGTTCATGTGGCAACTCTGACATATGACCACACGGCCCCTAGAATCGGCATAAGCGGTATTAGATACAAATCTAGAGAGCTATGATGGAAATGCTCTGACAACTCGTATACTGGTAATTGGTGAGCTGTTTCTGCTGTGACAACTCGTACATTGGAGATTGGTGAGCTGTATCGTCGTCAGATGTAAATGACGGCATTTAACACAAAAGACTAGCCCTGTAATGCCCGATGTCGACCCAGCATCAACTTCCCACAAGTGCCAACATATATCAAAGACCAAAAGGTCTGTACAGGGGGCGGACCTCGGGGACGAAACGTCCACCAGCAGAATCTCGCCATATACAGGAAATAATTACAACACATATAAGGGAAGTGGGAAGAGGTGCCGACATACTGACTGGGTCACATGACTTCACAGAATAGTCTTCTGGTTAACTTATTCTAAAGCACATACCAAGAATCTAACGATTCGTGATATGTGTTGTATCTCAGGGACGCTTTTATTGTACCTGTTCATGTGGCAACTTGGATGATATGAACACACGGCCCCTAGCACCGGCATAAGCGGTATTAGATACAAATCTAGAGAGCTATGATGGAAATGCTCTGACAACTCGTATACTGGTAATTGGTGTGCTGTTTCGCTGTGACAACTCGTACATTGGAGATTGGTGAGCTGTATCGTCGTCAGATGAATGACGGCATTTAACAAAAGACTAGTCTGTAATGCCCGATGTCGACCCAGCATCAACTTCCCACAAGTGCCAACACATATCAAAGACCAAAAAGGTCTGTACAGGGGGCGAGCCTCGGGGACGAAACGTCTAAACCAGCAGAATCTCTCGCCATACAGGAAAAAATTACAACACATATAAGGGAAGTGGGAAGAGGTGCCGACATACTGACTGCGTCACATGACTTCACAGAATAGTCTTCTGGTTAACCTATTCAGTTAATATACCAAGAATCTAACGATTCGTGATATGTGTTGTATCTCAGGTACGCTTTTATTCTACCTGTTCATGTGGCAACTTGGATGATATGACCACACGGCCCCTAGCACCGGCATAAGCGGTATTAGATACAAATCTAGAGAGCTATGATGGAAATGCTCTGACAACTCGTATACTGGTAATTGGTGAGCTGTTTCGCTGTGACAACTCGTACATTGGAGATTGGTGAGCTGTATGCTGTATACCTATATGCTGCTGATATATTGTGTTGCCAAATTTCACATAGATATTTTTAATGAGAAATTCAAGCAACTCTATAAACAAAGAAGCATCCCATGAATGATATCTCTTGTATGTAGTCGACCTAAAGAATGCTTTATGGCTTCCGACATTAATATATCTACGATCAGTTTTCTTGAACACAGATACTATTAATGAACTTAGACGGCCAATAAGGTCCTGATGAGGGATTGTAGTATAGAGAGTCGAGAAATCCCATGTGGATACATGTCTGTACAGTATGTGACCTTTAGCATCAAGTTCTTCCGTAAGACATTTTGAGTTTTTCAATATCCACATACATTCAACGCCAGAGTTCTTAGAAATAATGGCGCAATACCTTTCCCAAAATGCTTTTACCGCCTGAAGGGCCCTCGTCAATAGGGTTGAAAGAAGCTTGGTGGTGCAGCTTCTAGAACCAGCTATGAATCTAGCTTTGTATGGTGATTTATGCATTTTGGGAGTCCAGTATAGTTTTGGTATGTCGCTATGATTGGTTGAAAGACAAATACCTCTTTCCCTGAAAAACTTTTTGTGATTGTTAAATAAATCTTCCAGAGTAAATGCAGTTTGGGAGTAAGTAGGCGTATTTGATGAAGATATGTCTACACTCAATTCTTTAACCAGCACCTGGTAATAGTAATATTTACATATGAATATTATATTATTCGGAGCTTTGTCTGCTGGGACTATGACGAATTTACTCTGGAGATTTGCTCGAACTTCTTGCGAATTGAGGTTTCTCAGAACTTGTTTTGCTTGGGGAAGAGTACTTCTGTCAATATGGCGGATTGTTTCAACGACGTTGCTCTTGGTGAGGTCCAGCCAATCAGCGAGTTGTGTAGGTTCAACTTTTTCTCGCTTAGACCAATCAATAACGTACTGTTCCAATGCAGACAGGACTATCTTCTGGTCGGCCTTCAGATTTATTCTTCTTGGCTCTCTATATTTAGGTCCCTTCATCAGGAGTAATTTCAGATCCTTATCACTCACCACATCGTCACCAGTCACAATATGTTTGCATGGTGTATAGATAAAGTTCGACGATTCAAAATCACAACTATAGCCTCCTGACGTGTATAAGTTCCAGTCAAACTCCTGGACAGCATTGGAGTAATTGAATATTTTGGTGGCTATAGATTTAGTGTACTTATATGAAATGCAAGGAGGTTCTGTGAACTTAAATAGTTTGGTACAGCGTTGCGTACCTCTGGATCATTCAGGATTCGAGGTAAATTAATGATGTCCAGTCCTTTATCTAAGTAGTTGAGTTTCAAGAAAAGCCGATCTTGAGAGGTTTCGATTATGTTCACTGGACGATACAACTGAAAATACGCTATATCTTGACATACTTTAATGATTTTTGATGGTATTATATTTCCTGAAGACGCAGATTGTTGTATATCTCTGGCTATTTGATCTAAAGCGCTCAGAGGTAACGCATACAGAACTGTACGTAAGCTATGTATACTATTGGGTGTGTTAGTTAAACCCACTAAGTAATTTA